>PVKE010012589.1:0-38031 GCA_004027555.1 Craseonycteris thonglongyai
CCCTCCCCCCTCCTCCCTCCTCTGCAGGTAAACACCAAGTCAGCACATTTTGTCCTTCCCAACCCCTAGGACAAGCTTGTCCAACCCGCGGCCCGCATGTGGCCCAGGGTTGCTTTGAATGTGGCCCACACAAATTTGTAAATTTTCTTAAAGCATGAGATTTCTTTTTTTTGCGACTTTTGTAAAAAAGCTCATTGGCTATCGTTAGTGTGAGTGTATTGTAGGTGTGGCCCAAGACAACTCTTCTCCCAGTGTGGCCCAGGGAAGCCACAAGGCTGGACACCCCTGGGCCCTAGGATATTTTTGAAATCCTTTCTGTAGAGGTGACATAACATTGGCTTGATGCAAAGCGTAGCAGACGTGATCACACTACCGCTCTCCTCGCCCCAGCCCCCAACATACACCATGTCCCAGAGTCGCTTGGAATTTAAAATATATATCTATTTGTACATTTGCACACTTGAATGGTTTGGACACACGGTCTCCTTGGAACACAGGCATCAAAGTATAAAATGTAATAACTATATACCGGTAATTATCCCTTACTTTATAATAAAAATAGCAAAAAAAACCAAAAACAAAACCAAATAAACAAAAAATGATCTGAATTCCTGTTTCATTGACCAAAGTTACGAAGCACCTAATATTTATGTTCCATAGAGTGGCTTTACATAAAGCTTTAAGAACCCGCCTAGTGACTTGGAATTTTTCCTGGTTACAAGGGGTCTCCATCACTGCCCTTTGCCACTGTTTATGAATCCAACCTCCATCCTGATTCTTCCCTGCTCCTCACAGCTCTGTGACTTCTTAAAGCTTTATTTTATTTATTTATTTTTTTGACAGAGAGAGAGAGAGAGAGAGAGAGAGAGAGAGAGAGAGAGAGAGAGAGAGAGAGAGAGAGAGAGAGATACAGAGAGAGAACTGAACTGGGGGAACTCCCCAGTTCAGCACATGGGTCTGCACAGGCCGGGGCCGGGATTCAATCCTTGGTCCCCAGCGCTGCAAAGTGAGCGCTTAACCCACTGAGTCATCCCGGCTTCCCCTCCATGACTTCTTAAAATGAAAACATTTTGGCGCTCTGGATCAGAGGGACATCGTGACACAGGACCCAAGTACCACCAGCAAGTGGACGCAGAAATGTCAGGAAGACACTAAATCGCCCCAGGCTGGGCTGGGCAGTAGCTTCATGTCATGAAAATACTAAATACAAGCAGAAGCAACTCTTGGGGTTCTTTCTGTGAATCGCGGTGCCCTTCACGGAACTCATAATGCTCTTAATGAACTGCTGCAGCTGGGCAGTGAGCAACCCCGGAGTGTTCAGGACGGTGCCCGTGCTGGGTGAACCGGCTCCACTCACCTCCCACCCCCAGGATGGTTTAGGGTTTAGGGTTAGGATGGACCCTGCACCGGGGCTCCTGAGGCAGAAACACCTCCAGACAGAACGACCAGATCCAACATGGAGACACAGTCCCCCATCAGCTCGAGCTTGAGGATGCATGCTTTCTAGAAAGGTGAAGTTGAGAAGGAGAGGAGCGATTAATGCAAGATGCCCAGGTCCGGAGGCAGCAAGAATGGGGTGCGGGGAGATGGAGGGTGAGAGACAAGCAGAAACGGAGAAGGGAACAGAATCAGAGGAGACACCAAGGCCAAGGGAGGGGTTTCAAGGAGACGATCAAACCTGCCCTACAGCTGGGAGACGCCCTGGGGAGATGTAAAGGTACCGGTAGCACCGGGCCACAGGCTCGAAACGGCAGACCCAGGGGTACCGGCCCCCCAGCTCAGAAATGGGTCCTAGCAGCGAAAACAAACCATGAAGCCACCAGATGGCGAGACAGAGCCGAGCACGATTTCCGCCGAGTTCTCTGTCATAGCACTGGGTGGCAGGAATGGCCCATACGTCACTGGAATGTCTACTTTTATGTTTAATAAAGAGAAGATTAGGGAAATAAAAATCTGTCCCCATAGAGAGGTAAATGCCGGGACTGAAGAAGCCTCCTGTCACGGTGTGGGAGAGACCTTCACTCAGGCGCCGTACCTGCTCCCTGCCAACAGCAGGGCAAGTTCCTTAGCAATGAATAGATGCTGCCCTCCGTGGGCAGCCTCGGAGGAAAGCAATTAAACGCAGTGGAAGTGGCTCCTTCCAAACAAAGATGCGTCACAGCTGCACAAAAGGAACTACAGATCTGAATAACAAACGCACATTGGAAAACAAGGTCCGAGGAGAAAGGATCCCAACACCGTTTTTTCCTAAGCGCGGGAAGCCGTGCTGCTCTGAGCCGTGGCCGCTTGCTCTAGGCCCTGGCTTGTAGGCCCCCAGCTGGCTGTGTGCACGTATATCAGCCTCCTGTGCTGTGAATGGGCCATGTCGGCCCTACCGGTGCAGAGGTGTGTGACATATGCCGTGTCACCGTCACTGCCAGGAGGTCACACACAGCGCTCTGCTTGTTGGTCATGAGACAGGCTCACCGAGCAGGGTCTGTGCAGCTCCAGGGGGTGACTGAACACAGCCTCCAGCCGGCCTCTCAGAGCTTCTAGCGGGAGCACTGAGGTGCATGTGGCTACAGGGGCACGTGACACGGTTTGCACACCAGGAAATGGACAGCAGGTGCATGGCCTGCCCCAAGCCTCTGAAAACCCTGCACAGGATGAGAGCAGTGACCGTGAGGAGTGCCAGTTCCCACCCTCCGGGGGTCCCGGTGCCTCCCACTGCGGCGTTAAAAACACCAGATAAACTTCTGTTAGGTTCTGAGTAACAGTTCTATTTATAAGGATTCGGGTAAGGGGATGGATGGCTCAGAAAAAAAGAGGCTATAGGTTATACTTCATGAACGTTTAAAAAGCATGGCAACCATGTTTGTGGAAAGGTGTGGGTTTCAAAGCTGGCTACCACTTCTATTTAAGAAAGCTACTGGCATATCACTTAAGGTCTGAAAGGGTGGGCTAGGTAAGATCCCGATCTCTTTGCTTGCCCTGTAAATGCTGCGGATCACATGACAGCCAATCTGACCCTCTAGTTGAGGGCGTCACTCCCGGGGTAGTTTCAGATGGAAAAGAACTGCCATGTTACCAATTTAATGTTGGCTTCCTCCCATCTCTCAAGCAGCGCGGATTCTACAAGTCAAGTGGCCAAGGCTGTAAAAGCGTTCGTGCACATGCACGTTTCCCTGAAGAAACAGTGTCCCTCGTCTGTGTTCTCATAACACATGAGATGTCAGTCTGAAGGAATCTAGGAAGGATCTAGACATAGTAGAGAAAGTGAATGAGACAGTACTGTAATATTTAGCTCATTCGGTGTACAGCGTGAAGAATGAAGGTCTTTAGCAAGATGGAAGAGTTACCTTCCTGTTTCAAGAACAAGAAAATCCTTGATCAAATCCAACATTGCCCAGAACAAACATCAGAGGGCTCCTCCTTCGTTGTAACCTGCTTCCCCAAAGAAGAAACAGTCAGCAGTGACAGGCGAAAAGCTCAGAGTAACAAACGTTGAACTTGAAGACCTCCTGGTCACACCTGGAACATGCAGAGGCCTGTGCAGTGTGATACTTGGAATATTTGTGTTGAGGAGGATGCTTAGCATTAGCTGCAACTCTTGTTTCCTGGCAGGCATTTCAGAGCAAAAAAAAAAAAAAGGAACATGGATTTCAGTACAGAAAATGTTTGGGTGGTGTCCACATGACAACAAAAGAATGGATCAATTCAGCCAAATAACAGGTCAGCTGTGACTCATCAATCCTGCAGTCCTCAGCTGCTGGGCTTAACTTTAACTCCTGTGGTTCCAAACGCACACTGGCCACATGCCCTTGGCCTCCAGCATAGACCACGGGACCTCCGAATGCGGCTGCTGAGGCAAACTGGAAACCCTGAGAATGAGATCAACGCTAATGTCCTTCGGTTCTGGGCTGAGCACATTCTCGAAGTGATTGGCTGAGAATCCGAGCTATCAGAGGCGCAGGTACTTAGCGACATAAACACAACCTGTCACGAAAGTGCTCGGAACCTAAGAGACTTTGTAACTCACGGAGGACATTTCGGAAACACACAAATGGAGTTTCCCTCATTTATTTACACCTCTCAATTGGGCAATTAATTCCATGATGGAGACCGGCTATGTCTCAGAGTTTTCACTACAGAGGCCGTGCCTCACAAGCTGCAACAATTCATTTACACGGTAAGACAATGAAAACGAAACCCACCACCCACAACCCTGTTGGTGTGTTATGTTATATAGAACCTGCTGTACTTGGACTCCAAAGGTATCTCATTTCCAGCTCTAGGAATGTGATGAACACTGAACAGAGTGGCTGGCTTCCCTTTTACAGTATCAAGTGGTCTGGCCCCAACCCATCATACATCTGGGTTTATAACTCATGTTAGAAAAGGTAACACAATATATAGACACAGCTATACATCCCGTTCACCAGGCACACACCTAAATAGACTTCAACTGTTCACAATGTAATTGTGACCACACGACACCTGTTTGCTGACATGTCTGTCCCCGTCAGGGAAGAAAGGGCTCAACAGAAAATGGGATGAGTTGTGGCTCTTCTGGGCAACCTTACTCTGCTTCTATTTTGGATTAAAGCATCACTAGGTATTTTGCTTTCGTTTTTCGGGGAGCTAACCTCTCCCAGGGCCTGGAGAGTGAGTTGTAATACTGTGAACCTTCATGTAGGACACACTGAATACCCCAGAAACAGAGTAAAAACGTCATCATCACTTCTTCACCCCCTCCTTGCTATCCAGCCAACACCAAGGGGCATATTCTGTTTCACGGGTTCCCTGGATTTTGAGACACGAACCACCAATGAGCAAAAAAATATCATGGTGTCACATGACAGGTTCTCTTTTTAAAATTCCAAGTGGTTTAAGTTCTCCCTGAAATGAGAAATAGGATCTTGTGTCTGGAAGGAGCAAAACCGGCCAGGGTGTTTTTTCTTGTCCCACAGCCAGGCTCTAAGACCAAAGGAAGAAGATCCATCGCGTGGCGGGTCCCCACGGGAGCCACACGCGAGTGCATGCACACATTCACACGACCTTGGTGGGCGGCAAGCCAATCGCGAAGACAGCGCACTTGTCACGAGGACAGAGCAGTGTGTCTGCCTCCGGAAGGGCAACAGCGTCTGCATCTCAACCAACTCTCTCCATTTGGGTCCATGGTGCTGGGATCTAAACCACATCGTGGCTTCTTGCCTTCCGTCCCGGGAACAAGGGGGCTGATGACCCAGCGATGAACACGGTGCTGGAAGGGGAAAAAGCATCTCCCTCCAATTACGTGATCACTGTGGAGGAGGCAGCATTTTGACAGAGTGTTCAAACATCAGAGAACGGAGCGCCCTGGTATCGGGCCTTATAGTCTGATTTCTGAAAGCCTTATAATGAGGGTGGAGTGCATATACATTCCGTTCTTTGGCTGTGTTTTGGTTCCACAAAGCCTGCAATTTTCTGTCACTTGAAAATGTAATTACAGATAATGTCTGCATCAGTAGCGAGAATACAATAAGCGCGCAGGGCACGAAAACTCCACTCCAATCACGTCATCTTGGGGTACGGTGCTCGTCTCCTGCCAAGCGCAGAGGCGTCTCGACAAGCGAATGTGCACTGGAAAAGGCTTTGTGGGTGAGTCCAGCCCAGGTATGAATTCTCCTCTAGCTTCCTAGTATCCCTTCCTTTACGTGGGGTATCTACACGTGAAACACATGTCTACGACTAGCTGGAAGCCTATGACACACTTGAGCAAAAAGCTATGGAGAGGTCCAAAGGGGACTGAACCTGGAAATGGACCAGGTCCCACGTCCGATTCGGTCACAAGTGTCAATCACCTAAAATCTAGCTGATACCCATGCAACCTGAGAGAGGACATGGCAGAGTCACCAGATGATGGGGACAGCGGGGACCGAATGACACCTAAAGCTCCTCTCTAACCCACACAAAGGCTAGGGGTGCCCCTGAGAAAGACCAGCATACCCCCCGGCCCCCGGGGCCAACCAGTAGACAACACACAGAGACAGGGCTTGATCTTCCTGTGCCATCGACCACGTCCCAGGACCTCAGTTTCCCCACTTGCGAAACCAGAACAACACAACTTAAGTTGCACAACATTTCTGAAAACTGCTGATCATTTGTACAAATCCCTCAGCCCTAATGGCTGTCCCACAAGATGTCACGAATGGACAACAGCTCATATTATCAAATGTTTCAGAAAGTATACCCACCGGAAGGCAGTAGCCTTCAAAACATTTGTAATCAGACGTAGGAGAAACACACACGACAAAGCACTACTTGGTGGACAATGAAGTCCAGTTTTGTTCATGCCAGAGAACATTTTTTTTTTGGCTTCTGGGTAATGATCATTGTATTGAACAGGCAACTAGAAATAAATTTGGATCAAAAGTATCATGTTCTGAATAGACTGGAACAACGAGACATGGTGAGAGGCAAAATCAAGGCCATCACGTGGCTTCTGGGGCGGACAGCTGTCCTATTATTGTCAGTTTTCATCATAGCTGGACACAGAACCTTGGCCCAATGGAACGCCGGCCTGTTAAGTGAACGTAGACACCTGTGAGGCTGAGGAGAGACGAGGGATTCATCAGAAAGTGCCCACTGATGAAAAGAAAACCCAAACCCGTTGCGGTTGGTGGGAGGCGGGCGGTTTCAGAACACGTCTACGGGGACACTGGCTGGAGACCCTGCTTTCTGCTCCGTCCCAATTCCAGGACGGGGGCGGGCTGACCGCAAGTTCATGGCTAGACGGCGAGCGGCACCGTGGTTCTCCATCAGCAGGCAGGAGGGGCAGGGAGAAGAAAACACCGTCTCCTGCAGGCCGTCCTGGGGACCGAGAGCGTTCTGAAAGTCCACGTGGGAGAAATACTGTGTTATGGGTCTTTGGCTGAGACTTTACAAAGCGTGACTGTGCCGAGGGAGGAACCATTAGCCGGCCAGGGGTAATGAAGTTCCAATGCATTTGGGCCTCCCAGGAAAGGCAGGTGAACTTGTGGTCAGCTTTAAGTACGGTGAAGCTATAAAATATTCAGTTACCGTTCCTTTCCCAGCATTAGCTTCAGGGTCACACAGCGGGACGGGTAAGACGTGCATTTTATTGTCTTTATTTTCTAGATGAGGAACCTTGACAAGTCCCCCGAGACACGAAGGGCCTAGAACCAACCAGAAGGCAGCAGCAGAACACAGGAAGATGGTGCGGAGTGAGGTCACGGGGCCTTGAACAAGCACCTAGGGCAGAATCCCCAGGGGTCCCGTTCTGCTACACACAGAGGGTTCCGAGGCAGGTGACTGTCCCCGACAAGCAGATACAACCCAAGAGGACGCGATTTTTAACTACAACTTGAAACCCACCCGACAGCCGACAGACTACAGACGGGAAGAGGCTGGGTGGCCGCGGGCAAGATGGTACCAGCTTGGGCTGAAGGGAGTAATGGCAATGGGAGGCCTCCTGGTGACAATTTCGGGAAAGCAAACACGGCTGCAGCCGAAGAGAGCTGGCCATGACAGTGACATAAAGTTCATCGTTCTGAAATACGCTCCCCTTACGTTCCACCAGAGAACGCAACGCCCCTCCCGTCACGCAGGGAGTCAAAACAGGGTCTTCTGCACAGAAACACGCCACCCACCGCTCCATGGAACGTATGACCCGTGATGCCCGCGGGGCCGGCACTGCCCTCTGGCTGGAGCTGTCGGGGACAGGTGTGGGCCATCCTCGTGAAATTTAGGGACCCGCTTGCCAAAGGGATAGTCACAGGGGCTTAGAGAAGCCCGTTAAACTCAGAGGAGACCCAAAGAACTGCAAAGACACAAATCAGGAGCATAAAAGGGAACTTTAGAAATAGCTACGGTGTCCCTGACCTAAAGGAAACCAGGCTATGGTCTAAAGAATTGAGCAGGAGGGAAGAAGAAAACAAAGCAGTTTCGCTAAATAGACACGTGTCCTCTACCCAGCAGCCCCCGGCCTCTGCCACCGGGGACCGTGTCCTGGAAGCCAATTTTTCCACAGATGGGGGTTGGGTGGGGACTGGAGGGTGTGCACGCGCAGTTCACAAAGGGGTTCAAGCTCCTATGAGAATCTACTGCCGCTCTGATCGAATGGGAGGCGGAGCTCAGGGGGTCATGTGATCATGTGAGCAACGGGAAGCGGCTGTAAATACAGATGAACTTCCCTGGCTCCCTGCTCACCTCTGGCTGCAGGCAGTGTGGCCTGTGGGTTGAGGACCCTGCTCTCCCCAAAGCTCTCCTCCCTTACGCTTTCTTCACCGCATCTTTCCCTCTCATCCGTCTGAGAGTTTTCAAGGACTGCATGCTATGTCAGGTTTCCGTGTTTACCTTGGTTTGCACCACTTGATGCCCCGATAGGTCCATCGGTCTCCTACACCTTTGGTTGTAAGAGGTTCCGTGTATGTGCTGGATGCCCATCAGGCACAATCACAGTGACACACGGCTCACACGAGATGTGGCGGCAGCCAGGAACGTGGCCTGGGTAGACCACCACCTGTGTGCACCCAAGAGAATGTCGACTATCTACCGCCCAGGGTTTTCTGTGAGGAGTCTTTCTTCCATCCTGCTCTAAACCTAAAAGATCTTGGAAGTAGCAACAGCTCAATTGCACGTGACAGGCAGAAGTCCCCGGGGATGTTACAGCAAGGCTAGAAAGGTCGCTAAACTGGGAAGGGTCCCGGCCTGTCATGCAGTGACCTGCAAGGGGGCGGCCAGAGTGAACTCCTTCCACCACCGCTAACAGCAGCTGCTCTGAGGTTCCGGGCCAGCGTCAGCACACAGACCCACGCCGAGGGTCATGGATCAGTCAACATGTTTACACGTCCTGAACTTTTAACGTTTCAGCTAGGAAGGTAATAATCTACACACACAAGTTATTCTGTGCCACAGCCTCATAACTTTTATAGCCAAAGGCCCTTTCAATGGAAGATAATTTGGTGGTACATTTACACAATAGAACATCACTCAGCTGGAAGAAAAGATGAGATATTGCCATTTGTGACAACATGGACAGATCTCGATGAGATCACGTTGAGCGAAATAAGTCAAGACAAAAAAAAAAAAAAAAAGAAGCCAAGAACCACAGGGCCTCACATATGTGGTGTATAAAGGTGAAAACAACAAAGGAAGAACACACACAAAGAAACAGAAACTCACACAGACAACCATTTAGTGGTTACCAGTGGGTAAGGGGAGAGGGGTGTGGTAGAGGAGGGAGTGGGAGCCAAAAAAAAAATGAATAAATAAAACAATTATAAGAGCTACTTAGAATAAGGAGCAAAAAAATAAATAAGAAAGATATTCCAAGACAGTGAAGAATTATGGCTAATGAGATGTTTTTTCATATATTTTTTTCGTACCATATATATCCACACTCATGTACACAGACCCACGTTTTATGCTTCCTGACCACAGCCGGCTGAATAACAACGTATTTCTCTCTCTCAGCTGTAAGGACCACTGTCATTTTATTTCTGTCTGAACAAATGTGGTTCAGCTTCCCCGCTCCAGGGGGAGACGAAGAGACGCACAGACAGAGGTCCTGCAAAAGGATACAGGACACCTTACAATGTAAGGAGACTCCGTCAAGCTGTGAACTCTCCTGACCAAAAGCGTGGGGAGTGAGCATTAGACTGTTGGCTTGTAGAGTCTGCTACGGGAGCCGGAGAATGACCTGTTCACTGCCGCGGTCCCCAGGAACAACCCGCGATGACCTGTCCCTGAGTTACGTCACCCCGCCAGTCGGTCTCCGGAGCGTCACTCTGCCAGTCCTACTGGAACCTATGGATGCTGGACAAAGCGGCCGGCAGGAACCTGGGTTCTGCGGTGATGACGGAGATGCCCACAGTTTCCCTTCTTTCATTATTAAAGGCTTCAAATCGAAACACTCCACTTGTAAGGTGCTGTTACTCTACTACCCGAGGGACCCCGGGGGTCGGCCACCTGTGTGTAGGATTCTTACCGAAAGACGGCACAGATCATTTACACGGGGACCTCTTCCCAACAGACTTTACTTAAAACCTGACCTTCGGCAAAAGGCCATATGCGTCTTGTAGAAAAGTCCAGAGTAATAATCGGGAAGGGTATGTTCGACTCGACGCAGCCTAAACTTAATTTGCATCAAGGTCTTCAGGCAGGGGGTGGGCGGAATGGGTCTAATAATTTGCTGGCAAGCTGGCTCCTGAGGCATTCACTCAAAGGAGTCATTAAAATTTCACCCCAAAACGAACTCGTGCTCATCTGTCATGTTGAGAGTCCCGTGATTACGTGTTTATTAGCGCTCCATTTTAAATTATTGGCTGGTCTGAGCATCACACACAACCTGCAGCCCACAGGACAGACTGTTCAGAAAGCCCCCGGGGGCCGCCTTAGCGTCCATGCTGGGGTGGGAGCGCACTGGTTGGCACAGTGCAATGGGAACGAGGCTGAAGAAGAACCGTTATTGGACCATTCCCCGAGAGCCTCCCAGTTACTGTGCTCATTAGTTTTTGTTTCCCACAAAGGCTTTTCCAGGAGTGCGTGGCTCCACCGCTCTTAAATCTAGCAAGAGTTTTTTCCTCAGAAACACACAGATACCCAAGTAGCACACGGCTCCCACGGGCCTCGTTCTACCAGGTCTCTCCCTGAGAGAGGAGAGACAGATGTGAGGACAGGGGGCACGTGTAGGAGGAGGTCCGGAAGTCATTAGAATATTCCCAACCCTCCCTCTGACCTCTCCTAGAGCAAATGCTACACTGAGAGACAGCTAACTCCTGCGTGGAGCCCTAACATGCAAACAAAATGCCAAAGGGGTCCCTCCCCTGGAAAAACAAAGCCCTCTGACAGTAACACTTGAATCTGGAAACGAGCACTTGAAGACTGGGTGAAGTCCAGCACAGGAAGGGCAACACATCCATGACTGAGACGTGTTGAAAGTGGTAGCGTTTCATGGAAATGCAAATACGGTAAGGGGTGTGTAGAGGATTGCTTAGCAGCTGGGAGGTGTGTGTTTAATTTGCTACGGTGACTGCAGACCTCTGTGGATAGCTGGTCTCCGTAAGGAACGTGCCCCGAACTGGGGCAGTTAGATCATAGAGTGCTGGTTGTCTGACGATTGATCAGAGTACCGTATTTTCCTGTGTATAAGACAATGCTTCTGTCTAAAACTGTTAGACCAAATTTTGGGGGTTGTCTTACACCCAGGAGTAACCCATGTATGTATGTATTTATTTATTTATTTATTGACACAGAGAGAGAGAGAGAGACAGAGACAGAGAGAGAACTGAACTGGGGGAGCTCCCAGTTCAGCATGTGGTTCCGCACGGGCTGGGGCTGGGATTCAATCCTCGGTCCCCGGTGCTGCAAAGTGAGAGCTCAACCCACTGAGCCATCCCGGCTTCCCCCCGTGTATTGATTTCTTAACATTGGGTTCGATAAGTAGGGGTCATCTTACACACGGGAAAATATGGTACTTTGTACGCCACACAATCACCTGTCTTTTTATGAGCAGTAAATGAGCGTTAGCTTGTAAGAAAGAAAACTGCCAGGAAGCGATAAGAAAAATGGAAGTTTGGGGATTTGTGTTAAAAGTGTGTGTGTGTGTGTGTGTGTGTATGTATGTGTGTGGGAGATTGTAGTCTTTTATCAGAGGTCAAATACACAATTATAGTAGTTTGGGGGTTGGGGGGGAACACTGAGGTGGAATACGTTCTAAATGACCCCACGAAATCTTAATTACAGGGTCCCTTTCTGAAAATCCTATCTCCTTTCTATCTTGTTTTGCAAGGTTCCCTCTCTCCCCAGTTCACTGCATCTCATCATCAGACGCCAAAGCAATCTCAATCCAGAAAACTACAATTAAATAGCGAGACTTACCAATTAAAGTAATACCTCTAACCCAGATCAAACATAGCATTAGCGTTCTGAAATGGCCCTGTGGGACTCGTCTGGGGCTCAGGAAGCAGCTGATACTAAAATATGCAGTGTTAACTGAGCGATCCCACTTGAAAATGTGTTTTTAAAATTTCCTGATGGAACCATAGGCACAACCCCTGGTTTTCATTTCCTCTCATGACCATGGTGGAGTCAGGGGATAAATCTCAGTTATCTCTGTATTTTAGTATGTGGAATGGCATTTTCCCAAAAACAATTGAAGTGCTATCTACAAAAAAATAAAAGAAAAGGATCCAATGCTTCTGAGCACCTTGCTGCTGACTCTGTAAACCCCTAGATACGTTTAATTGACAAATATTCTCTTCAGCTAACTGACCTACGGAATCAGTGTCAATCTGAATCACACTGGAGAAAAGTCCCCAAAGGTGGTGTGTATGCATTTTCCAAAATGCTCCTTCCACGTGGTATCATCTGGTTTTCCAACCAACACCCATGTCATATTTAGTGCGGATCTGTCCTCTCACGCACACGCGCCATCCACAGCTGAGCTGTTTCCTGCCCTGTGTGGTCCAGGTGGGCATGGAACCTCTGCACGCACCACCTGTGGCCTGGGCATGACCAGACTGCAGCTTTGCTGTGAAGGTTATGTGCTGTGTAAGTAACAGATCTGGGCACAGAGCAGCTGGCGACTTAATGACTGGCGTTTCTGTCCCATTAGCGGGGGAAGGGAGAAAGCAGGGACCAGGCTGCCCTCCCAGAGCTGCTCACACCACCACCCCTAACAGTTTCTTGTTCCCCACGATGAGGTCTGATGAGACGGAAGCTCCTTCCACTTCCTATCAATGACGTTCCTATGAACACCTCCCAGTTCGGGAGGCACCCAGAGGCGTTTGTCTTCTCCTCCTAACTTGAGAGGGTTGAATCAACAAAAGGGGAATTCACCAAGCTGATGGCTTTATACTCAGGAGGACTTTCCTGGTTTTCAATAAGGTTACTCAACCAACGTGGAAAAAAAAAAGAATAAATAAAAGATTTCATTTCAATGTATTGGTAGGTTTATCTCAGTATCTTACTCCAACATCACAAATCTGAAGTCATACTTTTGCAGTTGCATTTTACAGATATTTCCACCTGTAATTTCTTATTTCCAAGATACTACTGTTTAGATTTTTTTTGTTGTTAAAAAAAAAATTTTTTTTAAAGCCCTAAATGCATATAGATGATCATTAAAAGGTGAAACAAAGGAGAAAAAAACTCAACCCCAACCCCGTTCCAAAACCAGCTGCCCCAGTTTAAAACAGAATTAAAAAAAAATCAGTTCCTATTTCATGTTCATCATACTTTGTTACAAAAGAGATTATACAGTAACACAAAGAAAACAAAACTCCAATAGTTAAGACGATTTAAAAGGCCCATTTCCACGTACAGTTTTGATGGTGAACATTAATTCATAAAACCCCAAGAGTGAACTGTATGTCTTAACAACCCCACACCACCACTGAGCCTCACACAACCTGGGCTTTTTAAACACTCGTGGGGCCATGAAGCGTAATAATTCATCCCCAAAGCTATTTGCTTCTCTGTGTTGAGGACTCAAACATACTACTACATACTGCAAGCTCATCTAATGTTTTTTTGTGTTTTTTTTTTGTGGGAAAAGGCCATTGAAAATATTTCTACTGATTAAAAAAATCAACACCACAAAAGGCCCTGTGCTTTAAGTTCCTATTAGGAATAGGCCAATATCTAGCTGACCGCAATTGAATGCAAATGGCAAACATATTATACTGGGAGAAGCAATCCAGGAAACAATGCATCCACACAGCTATCTTCTCTCCTGTATGAATACGGTGATAAGATATAGGGCTAGGCCGGTTTCAAGCCTTTTCAACTTGCCATATGCCCTCCCACACCCTCTCTATTCCCCAAAGATAGTCTCTAATGTGAGTGAATTACAAAGTCTTGGAAAATACGCTACAGTATTCTCAGGGCTAAGGAGACACAGAACAGTTGTCTTGAAAACTAATAAACATACCTATTTTACCAATCCTCTACTTTTCTTCTTTTTTAAAAAAGTTCAAGTAAGCAATAGATGACAAACAGTGAAAAACAATTTGAGTTTTGATTTTGGAAGAGCTCATTTGGAAAACACTAGTATCTGGAAGAGAGGTGGGGGGTAGAAGTTCTATGAGGATTTGTGTAAGATATTCCGTGGCTAACACAGAGCAAATGGCTGGGACAAGCCCCATTCACCCACCTAATGAAAAAGGACAAATTAAACTTTCATAATTTCTCATGCAATGGACAAGAGACAGCATTGTTCAGAGACCCCTAATGCTTGAAATCATAGCGCATTCACTAGCTACATATATTACAGTCACTTAGAAAGCAGGTGACCATAAACCGAAAATCTGGACCAAGCGGCTTCTTCAGTTCAGCCCGACACTCCTCGGGAGAGGACAAAACACACAAAACTCTCAACAGCTAATGTGCAAACGTGCACGCTAGATCTTCACACGTATTATATATATATATTTTTAAGGGAGACGGGAGAGAGACCTTTTAACTACATATCGCAGGAATGCTGCTAACCAAGATGCATTTCTCCAAGAAAAACTGCCAAAAGGAAATTCAATATTTTAAATGTATGTTATCTGATTATCTTAGCTGAACCCGATCGAGTGTACAAGCAAGTGAACATGCCCAATATCGACCGAGAGGGTGATTCGCATTTAACAGATTCGATCAAGTCCCCCTCCCCCATTAAAAAAAAAATAAAAAAAAATTCTAGGGGCTCAAATCCTGGGCCAGGACGAAAAAAATTTCTCAAGAATCTCAAACTCAGTCACATTGAACACACGAGGGAAGGAGTCGAGCACCGTGTGTGTGTGTGGTGGGGGGAGTCCATTGCCAGGGAACTGGATGGCAGAGCTCAGAATGGCACCGACATGGCAGAGCCCTGGTCCTGTGCCAGAAAAAGACCATGGATGTGAAGCCTCACGAGGCGGCACTGGAAACATTCCGCGTGCAACTCCTCTTCCGTGGGTGACTGCGCACCCCGACCTTGCAGACCCCACGTCTCGCCACCCCCTGGTCCTCGCCTCGGGGTTTCCCATGTCACAGCCCGAGCCCCGCGCGGGGAGCGCGCCCGCGTGGGCAGCACAAACTTTGCCGTGCGCCCCGAGGAGCCGGGGGAGGACGCGCGAGGCACCCCCAGCTCCCCACGGACGCTCTGCCCCAGCTGGACGACGTGCACAGCGACCGGGGGCGCCTCGGTGATTCGATTCCAGGCCGCGTCTCCAGACACAACCACCCCGGTTACGTAAAGGTGACCGCTCCTGTCCCCGTGGAGCGCACCTGGCTACGGGACGGGCTGGAGAAGGACCCCTCTCCCTTTTGTCTTTTTTTTTTTTAGTTCTTTCTCTTCTCTCCTTCCACGCGCGCCCCCTACCCCCCGGGAAAGGGATCTTTTTTGCACATGGAAACTCACTGGGTCACAAGGGGTCGTTCAAGGGGCCCTCCAAGTTCAAGGCCAGGAGCGTGCGCGCGCGTGCACCCCGCCCCGGGTGCCGCGCCCCCGACCCACCTGGGTAAGGGATCTTTGCACATGGAAACTCAGCTGAGGGGATTCATGGGGTCGTTCAAGGGGCCCCCAAGTCCAAGGCCAGGAGCGCGCGCACCCCACCCCAGGCGCCGCGCCCCGCTGGCCGGTGCCCAACCTCTCAGGTCCCACCCCGGTGCCCACTCCGTTCCGCACGGCTGGGCGCCCTCCCTCTTGCCCACGACCAGGGCCGGCGGAGGATCCGGAGCCTCCGCCCGCGTCCCCCGGAGCGCGCGCCCTCCTCGGGGCTAGGGGGCCGGGAAGCTGGGGCGGCGGCTGCCCGGCCGGGTGGGGGTGGGGGCGCGTGGCGGACCCCACTCACATGCGGTCGGGAACGAGCAGGCGGCCCTCCACCATCCTGTCCGGGAGGAAATCCAGCTGGAAGGCAGAAGTCATGTCCGCGGCGCACGCGGCGCTCCGAGGGCGCGCGGCCGGCGAGACGGGCAGGCACAGGTGCGCGCGGCCTCCCCGCGGCGGCCGCCCCGAGCCCGCGCCCGCGCCGCCGCTGGTCACATTCTCCTCCGGCTCCCGGCCGCGGGGCTGCGGAGCGCCAGGTGCGGCCGGGCGGGGGCGGAGCCGGGCGCTCGGCGCCGCCGCTTAACCCTTGCGCGCCCGCGCCCGGGGTGGGGTAGGGAGCGGCCCCAGCCCCGGCCGACCGAGCTCACCCGCTGGGCACGCCTGGCCTCGGGCCCCCGAACGCTCGGCTCCCTCCATTCATGTCCGCGGCGGCGCCTGGCACCAGGCCCAAGCGCCGCGGGGAGGAGGAAGGCTGGTGCCACCGTGCGTGGCCAAAGCCCAGTTCACAGCCCGGCCAAAGCCCAAGTGCCCAGGCTCCCCGGCACGCGTGTTTGTGTAAATGCTCTGGGTGTGATGTGAAGGCCAGTGCATGAGCGAACGACCATTACCGCGGTCTAGCCAAAGTCAACGTCTCCTAAAAGGCCCTGGGGACATGTGAGGACGCATCTCAGTGCACTCCGGACAAGAGGAGTCAGTCCCCGCACAGGGATGTTTGCACAGTGGTGTTTCTCTTTGGTATCATCTTGAGAACAAGGAGACGTGTAAGGGACCGGAAAAGAACACGCAAGACTAGGTGACACTTGCTTTTAAAAAGAGAAATCACAGGGGAAGCTGAGATGGCTCAGTGGGTTGAGCGCTCACTTTGCAGCTCCGGGGACCCGGGATCGAATCCCGGCCGGGCCCGTGTGGACCCATGTGCTGAACTGGGGAGTGCTCCCAGTTCAGTTCTCTATCTCTGTATCTCTCTCTGTCAAAAACAATAAAAAAAATAATAAAAATAAAACATTAAAAAAGAGAAATCACGAATGTGCCATGTCCTAGTAGTTTATACAATGATTAAAAACCAACAGCGACTTCATGAAAGACTGTTAGGTCTATAAATGGCCATGAAGCTTAAATACCCATTTAAGATCTGGGAGTGATTTACGGCTAGGCATCAGGGGGGAAAAATGACAAAACTCTTGCAAGTGAATGGAAGCTAGTGAGTTTCATTTGCTCACCTTCCTGCAAGATAAGTAGCTGATTTGGTGGTGGTATTCTAATTTGGTGGTGGTATTCTAATTTGGCGTTCTCATTACGGTTTTGTGGTTTGGTTTCTTGGACGAAATCAAACTTTTTCACTGTGTCCAAGTATGTAAGACTTCTTCGTGGCCGATCCCACATTGTTAAGCAACATCATAAACTGCAGAGCAGACGTTAACAGCTTGACTGTTTTGGTAATCGGGGGGTTAAACAACTAAGTCACGTGTAGTTAAGTGTGTCATGTGTAGTTAAGTGTGTCACGTGTAGTTAAATCTATCAGACACCAGATATGGAGGAAAATACCTTTTTTTTTTTTTTTCCTGGCCAACTTCTTGTGTGATAAAAAGGACTGGCCATATTTTAGAGGTTATGCAGGAAAACAGTTATACACCAATTTTAAATCCACATATCAATTTTAAATCTAGGCTTGATGCATGAAGCTATATGGAGTAACAGGCCTGAGTGTTCAGCTGAGGCCGTGCACACATAATTCCTTAGATTTCCTTTTTCAGCTGAACAATATGTCTGGCTTTTGACCAGGATAGTTCTAATTCCAAGACAGTTAGATGCAGGGCCAGGAATAACCTTCATCTGAAAACATTGCCTTTCTGAGGAATCAGGTCGAGGTTCATGAGGCATTGAAATGCAGCTGCAACAAAACTAATTTTTCCACCCAGAATGCCTGGACTTTTCCTAAGAACATGGAGTTACATGTGTTCCCTACTGCAGCTACTGCAGCCTACCTTTGCGAATGTAAGGATTGTGTTGGGTCGTTCCATCATCTGAATAAAGTAATTAGCTGGTGAGCTGAGACAAACCTCGACAGTCCTCGGTTTTCCATTCGTTATGACATCGATCCCAAGTGTACAGAATGAGCTGGCTGTATCACACATTTATTTTAAGAACAAACGAGCAGAACCAGCCGCCGCAGAGGCAGAACACAACTGCACTCATCAAAAAGAAAAACATTTTCAAATCGGCTCCATCTAGGTTTCCGTTCCATAAGGTAGAAGGGGCTTCATTAACATGTACGCTTCTGAAATATTTATTTTCCCTTTAATTGCATGTGAATTAGTTGGCAGAAGCTGCAGGGAAGCCCTCTTACTGACTTAAGCCTTCTCAGCAGTTTGTTAAATTCTCTGCCTCAGTCCCTGGAGGCGATGGTGGATTCAAAACAGCTTTTAATCACACTATAAAGAGGGTGAACTAGTGTGTAAGTAGGTCATAGAGGAAGAATGACAAGCGCATTCTGCGGTTACTCGCCTTATTCAACAACTAGAGTGTCCCCAAGTTTTCCCGAAGCATGTTGGCTTTGCCAGGGAAAGTCAGAAGCAAAACCAGGGCCGAATGTGGAAAGATCACTCTTCCCAGGGGGTACCGAGGTGCCCTGAGCCGAGGAAAGCGTAGAGGGGGTGGCTGAGTTTCAGTACTTGTGCTGCCAAGTATGTAAGTCACGTAGCAGTCACGTAGTGGGCCCCCAAACACGCGCACATGCACACGTGTGCGCACACACCACAGGGTTTTGTTTCCATGATCACAGCGCATGGACAATAGCTGTTTTAAAAAAAAATACAAATTTCAAAAAGCTTGAAGACGAAAACAGAACGAAAACACCCAACCAAATACCAGCGGATGAAAAGCTTAAATTTCTCATTTCGTTGCTTGTGGCAGAAGGCAAAAAAAAAGAATCTGAGAACAACTCAATGGGGCCCCTTTTTTAATGTTCATTGGCAGTGGGCGGTACTTGGTTCGGGAAGCGATTTTGTAGCCAAGGATCTCAGCAGCAGGGACAGAGGCTGGGGCTACCATCCGGGCTCCTCGTGTGGACACGACCACGTCAGTGACACCTCTGTGTGCTGGCATCACCGACTGGGGACAGGGCCATTGGGGACCGTGAAGCTGCCTCATAGTTGTAGCTTCTTTGTAGAAAAACCTTCAACGAGTCCCTAGGCCCAGCCCTCTATCTCCCCGAATTGTTTCTCTCTCTCTTTTTTTTAAATCAACTTGCTATTCATTTCCCAAACAAAAGGCAATTCAAGATTGGAGGCACTTCAAGGGAAAGTTTCTGAATGACCTCATTTTATAGGAGGCCTTCTTCCAAGGCCATTCGGTGACTATTTCAGCAACCTCCTTTCCCTTTCACGCCTCCTCTCAGCCTGAATTTTGTCCAGTGGTCATTGTTTGAGCACTGAATTATCACTGGCATTTCAAAAAACAAAAAAAGGAAAGAAAAAAAAAAACCTCTCCATTGAAACAGAGTGCTCATAAATGCATTTGTACCTAGAGTACTCACTGCTTGAATTCAAAGAATCCTACTGCTGTCCCCGCACTAAATCAATGAACAAGAAGACAGTCCCTTGACCTTTCAATATTTTTGCTTAAAGTGTATGTTCTCTCTGAGAAAGACATACAGTGATGGATGTTTATAACCAAATAATTAACTTTCTTCTCCTGCAGACAACCCTATATATATCCTGTGACAAATTTCCATTAAAAAAAAAAATGATTCCTATACATAACCTCCCAAATTGGGACCTCTTTAAAAGCAGACTGTAAGCTGAGCAGCTACAGATAACCAGCCCTGCTCTGTCTACGCAAAACACTACCTCCCCATCCTTATCATTTCTGGCTCCTTATAAACAAGAATCCAAAACATCTCTCCCCTATCACACGTTCAAATTCAAATTTTATTAACATAGCTGTTTCGGTTAAAAAAAAAAAAAGCCACGGTGCTCAGAACTATTTGGAGCAAGAAAGATGGGCCTACCTATAAGGGAATGTCCCATCATTTCCAGCCACTAATTTTGAAATCCATACGAATTTTATGTACCTAAGAGAGTATCTGACTTTGTGGCCATGGGTTTGTTCTGGGCTTACCCAGTTTCATTAGCAACTTGCAATAATGAAACCCAAACAGACCCTCAAGTGATCCTTTGTAAATGCATCATGTCTTAGCTCCATAAAAGCGTCCCTTAAAAGACAAAGACTGAGCTCACCCATCTTACATTTAAAACGATCCCCTTATTATCCACCCCCCCACACATGCTTCTGAAAGCTTCTGAGTGATGTTTATCCCACCCTTAAAACAACTTAAGTGAAATTAAATGCAAATAAAGATGAAATCATTATTAAACTCATATTTTAAAGTTTTATGGGCATTTTAAGTCATCCTTCTCCCTTGAGAACAGCTGTTACTGGCTTTTTGGCAATCTCGTGTCTTTTATTTTCCTGAGTTATTTTAATAGAGCAAAAATACGTAAGAGTGAATGGGTCTCCCTCCTGGAGAGCGTACATACCTCTGTGCTCGGAAACGAGGTGCCCTTCTAGAGTTCCCAGAAACTTCCGTTCCAAGGGGAGTGTCAGGCCCGGAGCTGCCCATCTCTGCTCTCTCTCACTTGCCTTTCCCTCCCTGCTCCATTGCCCCGCTGCTGCCTCCTGGGCTCCTGCCACCTCTCAGCTTTCTCTCCCTCTGTCCTGTCCCCCGCTTTCCTCTCTCAGATGGAAGCCGCACAATGTCCCAAGTGCCCAGTGGGGTGGGGACCATGGAAGACTGTGTCCCACCAAGTGGGGGCACTGGAGGTGAACGCAGGAGCAGTATGGGGACAGGATGGGAAGGTGGGCATGGCCTCTCCAGCAGGGTGATTTGCACACAAAGGCCCTCGGAGGGGAGGGAAAAAAACAACTGGGAAGGAATGTTCCAGGGGCCTCTTGAAGATGCCGAGATTTGTCAGACTACACCGGGGACCCTTATCTGGTGCCAGCCTGGCGGCAGGGACAACACGTACACCTATCAGGAGGCGGCGTTCCGTTCTCTGGCGGTCTGCCCTCCGACACCCCCACCCCAACTGGCCCCAAGTGCTCATCTTACTGTCACATGCTGTTACATTAAAAAATAGGCGACGCCACAGCCACTTGACAAATGACAACAGCTGAGCTGCAACAGCTGGGTGGATACCACGGTGGGCGTGACAGTGGTCGAGGGCGAATGCAGCAACAGGTGGCAGTGAGAGAGAGGGAGCAAGAACGGGAAGCCTGAAGCCTCAGCGGAGAGCCCTGGGCACGATCGGAATCTCGGCTGGAGAGGAGATGTCTGGAGGCCTGAATACCTCGCCTCTCCTTGCACGAATGAGCGGGAGTGAGGGTGGAGAGGGCAAGAGCCTGCGGTTCGGCACCATCACACACATGGAACCCCTTTACCCGCGGCGCTGCCAGGGCCCCGTTAAAGGGCTCTGGGCGCTGGGCTCAGAAGTCACCCGATACGTGCGTGCCGAGCCGGCCAGACGCGTCAGGGCAAATGCTGCTTTGTGCTCAGCGAAGAAAAGATGGCTGAGATTTACGGGCCGCACCTGTTGGGCCCTGCATTTGGTTCTGTCAGGGTCGCTGGACGCTTGGGGACGACGGGTCGTGTCATGTTCTGATTTGTCAGCTCGACATCTGTCGTGTGCACGGCTCATAGGGATGGATGGCTGAGGAATCAAAACCTACCACGGGCCTCAGATAAGAAGTGCAATGCGTTAACCTAATTATTCCGACAGCAATTATATAACCAGGCTATTAAAGTGACACGGAGGTTGAAAATACATTCAGGTTTTGAGCACAGGAAATTTATTTTTTTCCCCTATAATATGGTTCAAATCTCTAGCCATTTTTAGCCTATGAGGGAGGTTTTTAAAGACCCCAAATGACTTTTTTATTTAAATTTGTGCTTGATGTTAATTCCCATGAAGTCCATTAGGAACATTTCTTTTTTTTTTTTCCTTTCTGTTATAAAACAACAAATTACCCAAAACCTTCAGGATGTAGCTATCTACTCAAGCTGAGTGGAATGTGTCCTGTCTTATCTTATCTCTGCGGCTGAGTGTAAACTTTTGTGTTGCCCAATAACTCCGTTTCTCAATTCTCTCCAGTGGCAAAAGCTACATCTGCCCCATTTGCTAGGAATACGGCAAGGCCAGGGAGGAGGGGAGTTGGGAATGACCTTGGGGAGCTGAGGAGAGAAGGCAATGAGACTGATGATGTTGCTTTGCTTTGTTTTCACAGCAAAGATAAGTCCCTCCGCTCTGCCCTCATCCACCCTTCTGAGGCCCAGGTCAATCCCCCACCACGTGATACCTTCTCATAATGTTCTCTCGGTTTCACGACCCTTGTGCGCTTCCTGATGGCTGAGGCTATGTCCTCTATTAAGCATAATACATCATCGCTGCTTGACTGGTTACGATCGCAGCGTGACCTATTTTGGCCCCTGCCACAGATCACGTTGCACTTCGGGTTCAAGAAAGCCGGTTATTCCTTACAGCCTCCGTTCCCATTACACAGATTCCAGTCTGAGAAAAGGGAGGCCCAGGACACATTAATTCAAAGACCTCACGACCCAGTGGGAGTTCAGAGGGGAGTGTGGTTAGAACGCAGAAGCAACAGACTGCTTCTGGGACAGGTTTTTCCGTTCTCGTTCCTTGTGTTTCCTCTGATCGCCCAGCTTATACTACAGACAAACCAGGAGGGGCGTCCCAATGCGAGTCCACGGTGGAAAAGCAGCACAGAGGAGATCTGGCCTTAGAAGTGTCAGTCAGTCAGTCGTTATACTTAGAAGTTGGCCCTGGGAAGGAGTTGGACCGAGCCCAGGGTTAGAGCCCTGTCTTCTACAAGCCGTGTCCATGGGACCATCACATCCCCTCTCGAAGTCTCGGCTTTTCCATCTTTAAAATGGGAATTATGGAACTGGCACTAACTCTTGGACACCTGTGAGGATTTGATCAGATACAAGAAGCCACCTAGAGGAGTGCCGGGGGCAGAGTCGACTGCTAATAACTTTTGATTTTTGTTCCTAACCTCCAATCTTAACACTCTCCACCACCCCCGATCTTTGCTTAAACCTGGAACCGGAAGGTGGGACGGAAAAGAGAGTCAGTCCAAATCCTATGGTTTGCAGCATCCAAATTTCCACCGACGGCTCTCTGTCTCAGGTCAGGGGCCCAAACCGCAGGCAGTGGGAAGGCTCTGGACTGGGGAAAGCAGGTGCCCCGGGCACCCAGGGGCTTGGGATGGGGTGAGCACCCGCCTTTACTGAGTCAGTGTCCCAGGTTAGTGTCAAAAGGAGTGCTGCTACCTCCTGCCACCGGGAACTCATGCCACGCTGCCGCCCCCAGCTCACGGCGTTCTCACAGAGGTGCCCCCTGAACCATCTTGCAGAACCTGTGAGAGAGTCCAGGAGGGGGCGCAGAGCGAGAGGGTCCAGAACCACGTGGAAAGGCGGCCACGCCGCCAGGCCTGCCCCTGTGTGCCCTGAGTGGGAGGCAAGGTCAAGTGGAGACGCACGTGGAAAGGCGGCCACACCGCCGGGCCCGCCCCCGTGCGCCCTCCTCGGGGCCAGAGGCACGTGGAAAGGTGGTGACACTGCCGGACCCGCCCCCGTGCGCCCTGAGCGGGCGGTGAGGTTGGGGTGAGACGCACGTGGCCGCGTCTGCACCGGGCACGGGGCGCCCATGCTGGGCAGCTGTCACGCCAGGAGGCGCTGCGGAGGCCGCGGTGCCTGGGGCGCGGCTGGGGGCGCCTCCGGCTGCAGGGCCCGTCTCTCTCCGGGCGGTGGATCTACAGCTGGATAGCAGGGACGCTGCATTGCGCGCTCTTCTCGGCCACCATGAGAGCTGGTTGACCTGAACGACTGTACAGGAAAGTCTTAGTGCTTCTCGTTCTCTGAGGGCGTGCGGGCCAGTCCTGCCACATAAACCCCATTGTTCCTCATGGCCCAGGGTGGCTCAGCGGGGGCCAGAGGGGGCCGTCTGCGCTGTCCCGGTCACGCGTGCCGCCTGGGGCCTGTGCCATCCGCTCCCCACGGATGCCATTTTGCGTTAACTCTGTCTGGACGCACAGGGTAAGGGGCCTGGGACGAGAACCACAGCGAGAGGGGTGCTATGGAGATAGACGCGCCTGAACACAACAGTCCCTAACGACGTCACGTGACGCACGAGACTGTGCTTGGGGACAACAGAGTGCACCTCACCCAAGTCAGCGCGTTTCTGAGCTGAGTGGAGGTCTGAGCACTCACATGCACGCACACAGACACGTGCACACCCACGTGCACACACAGACACGCGTGCGCGCGCACTACTCGTGTGCTTGGCTTCCGTCTTCGCAGGACCTCTGCTCACCGGGACCACGTGACGGGGAAGGTTGCGACAGCTCCGGGACACTTCATTTCCAGCCTTAATGTCCTCACATCTGCTTCCCTTCCTTGGACACCCGCTTCCCTGTGTCACTTAAGGAAAATGCCACGGAGTTTGATTCTCGCCAAGCCCTCGCCTCGCCTTTCCACCAGAATAAAAGTCTCTGGGAGTTCGGAAACACTCGCAGAGCCAAGACTCGGGAGAGAAGCATTCAATAGTCCTATGAAAGGGGAGCCCCCAGCCATCACAAAAGAGCGGGCAGAAAATCCAGGAAGGCTAGTCAGGGTGGTGGAAGGGCTGTTTGGAGAGAGGCAGGAAACCCGTGCTGCTCACACAGGCCACTAGGCGAGCCACACTGAATGCCTTTCACAGACATCTCTGCACAGGACCCACTGGCATTATTCACAGCCTCGGGACCACCACTAAACAAAAGCGAGGCCGCTCTCCCTCTGCCCACCAGTGCGGAGCAGTCTCCCCCACCCAACGCTCTTCCTTTTCCCTTTCCCTTCCTTTTCATCAGTCTAGGTTGTTCCCAGGGCTTTGAGCAATGAACTTCCCATCAGCCCTATTTTCACCTAATTAACCCCCCTGATTACAATAATTAGTATTGATTCACTCCTGGAATGACTTCCTCAGCACTCAGGCAACGCTCTGTACTTGCTACAAACTTCCAGATATGAATATCAACAAACGCTCATCTTTGTTTTTCAGCCCCAGCTGGATATTCTGTGACTGTGTATACACTCACATCTTGAAAACGATGAAGAACGGTGAGGTTGCATTTTGGTGAATCTTGGTGACTGATACATGGGGCTTACAGACCTCAGCCTGTGGTCTGCGGAACACATCTATGTAGCTATCCCTGGGGGCTGGCGTGGGACAGGGCTCAGCTGCCAATGTCACTCGAGGGAAAGGAACCATTTTCCCAGCCTGAATCCTTTGCTACCCCTTTTCTGCAAGTCTGGGCTCAGCGTTAACATTTATTTAGATATTTGTTTAGGTCACTACGGAGGGGACCATCACACATAGAGGCTGATGGCCACAGACTATACGTATCTTGTTCCTGTCCTGGAAATAGACTAGACAAATTTGCTGGCTTTGGCAATCTCCTACCTTTCCCATACAGCTCCCGGAAAAGATCATCTGTATGTGAGATAGTGGAAGTGTGTGTGTGTGTGTGTGTGTGTGTGTGTGGTCTCAGTTCCATCTGGTACTGGGTCAAACAACAGGACAAGCAAACAAAGTGGGAAGGGATTTGCCCAGAACAACTGGAAATCCAAGTGAACAGAACACAGGCAAATAGTTCTAATTTAGTGAAAATTTCAGCAGGGGGGTTCCCGAGGGACATATTTTAGCACGCCACTGACAGGCATCTAGGGAGCACAGGAAACCGCTTTTCTTTCAAATCACACGCTAAAAAATAAGGCTTTGCAGCCCTTGTTTTTGAATGAGAATTTCAAGTGAAAGCAGAATGTAGGGGTGCTGGTAACAGTGGTGCGGGTTCAGTTAGAAAGCGTCAGCTTTTATGAGTTCATCCGAAAAGCAACTCCTGGCATACCCTGTGGAAGGAGCGGGGCAGATCCCTGTGGAAACCAGCACACATAATACGTCTGCACTTAAAATCCACTCTGTTCACTACGAACTACTGTTAAAATACCATCATACTTCAGACATGCTTTGGGTCCAGCCAGGCTCTGCATATGTTGTCCATATTTGAGAAGGCAATGCAGTTAGCCTATAATGCTAATTTTAAATATTCTAAATTAAGTATTCCATAACATTTCCACTTAAGTTTCCAAAGTGAAATATATGTCCAAACTCTAAAAAATGGTTGCTGTTTCATAACTATGTTTTCATAAGGAATACATCTTCCTTCTTCTTTCCTGCTGACATCACTACTTTGAAGCATGGCATAATCCAAAAGGAAATATTTGGATCTAAACCTTATTTAAAATTTTGCCCTTTGAAATGATTCTGTTTTTAAAATTAGGTCCTTATTCTTTCCCTATAAACTTACTAATATTTTTTTCAATTCAATAGTATCGGCAGCTAATTATAAGCAAAACACTAAAATGTTAGATAAAATATATTTATGGAAACCAACCTCAGTGCGATGATTTACATGCAAATCAATCAGCACTTAATATCTCAGGATCAGTCCTTTTACATCTAGTGTGAGAACAAAAATGGTTTCAATATCTGAGAACTTCGAAACAGATTTTTCAATTTTTTGTCTTTCAGAAGTATCACTGTTTTCACCTTAGAAACCAACGCCGGTTTTATAAAAAGAAACATTTTTGAAGATGTAAGAAATGTTCATCCTGCATAGGAATGCATTTTATGAGCCCATAACCGTCTACCAAAAAAAAATCAATGTATTCCATGGAGACCTTTAACTTAAGACTTTAAAGGCTACATGGTAACAGCTTCTGACAAAATTATCAGAGCAAAAGTTCTCACTTGCCCTTACATTTCTAAACTGTTTGTCTACCTGGATGCCAAAAGGGGAGACAGAGACTAGGAATTATAGGAATTGCTTAAACACAGAAATATTCCTCTTAACTTCTTTCATGCTCTATCCTGTCAGTCCACAACTGGGCAAATTTAAATTCCCCAAGCATAGGTGCTGCCGAGGCGTGTGTGATAACAAGGTGTTTACCAGAGTGATCATGGTATTACAAGCAGTCCCAATCAATACGTTTCTTTCTGTAGTTAACAGAGAGGTAAGCAATAAACCTCTAACTTAATCCAACCAGCGTTGCTGCAAAACGCAAACAGCTCTACCAATGGCAGAGACTACATTTCTTAAAAGCACGAAACCACAAACAAGCAGTTCTAAAAGCTCTTCATTCTGGACAGCCTCTACAAAAAAAGAGTATAGCAGATAAAAAAGGTGTCGAGAAAGAAAAAAAAGCAAAAAAAAAAAAAAAAAAGCAGACATGCATTAAGCTAGTTTGACAGCTCCATTGTTCAACGGGTCCCATTGTCAGACCCAAAGATGCATTCAGGGCTACAATGTCTGCTAGCAAATAAACAAAAGACTACATTTTTCAGAGCAGGAGGCCAATGCTCTCATAATTCTTTCTCTGCTTCCCGAAAGGTCAGTGTTGGCTTATTCTCCGTATGCAACGGAACCCTCGCGCAGGTGCAGGAAACAAGTATTTGTTTTCGACACACAGGGAGACCCAGGACGCCATGCAATGAACAGAGCTCTTTAAACAGGTCCACATTGGGCAAACGGGATAAAGTGATCCAAACCTGGCAACACAGGAGGGCGACCCAGGTAGGCTAAGTCCAGATTAGCGTGGCATTTGCAACGCAAGTCTTAATACGGGGTCTCCTTAGCTCCGTGTTCGGTGGCTATTCCGTGCAGGGTGCATAATAATGACAGAGGCTGAGGCAAAGGAAAAGACAGACGAAGAGCCAGACTCAGCCTTTCAGACGAGCCACCGGCCGCTCGCTAATTGCAAAGACACAGTCGCGTTCAAAAGGCAACTCCTGCAGGCAGAACCCGCACCATGCAGTCCTTCCTTCCTCTCCTTCGCTCTTTCTCCCAATCTCTTAGTCCTGATGTCCTTTCCCTCGCTCTCTCTACACCCCCTTTCTTTTTTCCCTGCTAAGAGAAGGAAGCTAGTGGCTTTAGACCCCGGTGATTGTCTCTGCCAGCTATGGAAATGAGAAAAGCAAACGTTAAAACAAAGGGCATCGCGACGTACCTTAAGAGCAGCTCCTCATTTCTCATAGTAACCGCGGATTTGGGACAGCGCATGCTTTCTACACTGATAACACGGATGGTCTCAACAAACCCAGTTCAGAAGTGCGCTCCAACATCAACGCCACCGTAGCTGCTCACAAACGCACACGCGCTCTCTCTCTCCCTTCTCCCTCCCTCCCTCTCTCCCCCCACTCTCTTCTCTCCTCAAATTCTGAGTGGTGGAGCAAAGGGGCTCCTGCAGATGCACTGAGGAGAAATCATCGCTCTGACAAGTTCTGTGGTCTGAGCATATTTTCACATGAATCCGTGCTTTTGCTCAAGCCTGGCGGGTGTTAGATCCCCTAATTAGCATCTCAGACAATTGGGAGAGAAACAAGGAGCTCATTTCCCTTTTTCTCTTACACATTGAAGAGCAAAACCAATTCCACATCTTGTTTTTTGCTATCAAGGATCAGTAGGCATCGGCTGACGACAAAGAGGGGAAAGGCCGGCTGTACTAGGAGGAATTTTTGCTTCTCTTTTCTGGGACGCTGAGTTCACAGTTGGACTCATCAATTGTCCCCTTGTCCTCAGGAAGAGTGACAAGGTCAAGACCTCCAGCCCCACCTGGATCACGGAATCAGAGGACAGGAATGGGGGAACTTGGGAAATATTTTAATTCCGTGGGCACCAGGCCCCCCGGCAGGTGGGAGCCATGACATACCGGAATCAGGGACTTGAGGGGAGGCTGGCATGATCAAAGGTTCGGTCCCATTGCAATTCTGACCCACAGTGGAGCTCCATCCTCGAAAGACCAGCAAGGTACGCTTTTCTAAAATCAGACAGACCTGCTTCCTGACTTCGTTACACAACCTGAGCTGAGCATACAGTTGCCAGAAAAATACACACCCTACTTGTACTTCTGTCTGTTGCAATTAGAAGAATTCCATGCACATCAGCCCAGCAAAGCTGCAAGTGCCCCATACAGAAAAGACGAGAAGCTGAGGACAGAATAGTCGGTCGTCCAGGAAGCTGACAGGAAGCCAGAATGTTCTCAGTCTGAGAGACAATACAGAACACAGCCCCGAACAGATGTGACCACCAAATACTGGTGTCCCTGCCCGGGCTCCGAACAACGCGCCTCTGTCATAGCTGGGAGCCGAAGCAGGCGTGCGAATTGTAGTGGGGCTGGGGAATTAATGGCACGCCCTGCTTCTTTGCTATTTGAAGATCTGGAAGACGCCCTGGTATCTTGCTAGATCTCTGACCTTTGAACTTAGTCTTGACCCACAGCTAGGACAACAGAGACGCTGTGGAAAGGAAAGAAGGTGCTTTCTCTCCACTGCCAAGTTGTCTTGCTGAGATGCTGGTGACTAAGAACGGTCCCTATCGCACTTCTGGACGGCAAAAAACGATGGCTAACTTGACAGAGGTCAAAGAGTGACGTGAGAGTCCTGCCCCTAAGACAGCCACGTTTCCACTTCTTCCCTTTGTCAGCGCACGTGGAAGTCACAGAGTGAATGCGGGAAGGTGGATGGGGAAGATGGTCCGGGAAACCTAAGATGTTTTGGAGCCAGTCAACGTCATACACACGAGCTCGGAACCAGAGAGGGGGTGGGGTGAAGGGTCTGCGCCCTGAGGACTGGCGGTTGGCATAGTGGTCACCTCATCTCTCTTTAGCTCCCTCTGCCCCAGCAGTTAAGTGGGGGTGACAAATGCTAACATGTTTGCAAGCAACCAAAGGGTCAGTGGCAATATGAATAGAGAGTGGAACGAGGAGGCTGTCTTTGGCCGTGGGTTTGTCTGTGAGAGAAAGGTAAAACTATGCTGCTCAGACACAGAGTCCTCTTCTTAAGACTTGCATCCAGTTTCTGTTGGGCCCGAACTGCAAGGCAAGCACTAACGCACACCAGTAATGCGTATGCTGATCCATAAATAGGCTCTCAGCAACTGGAAGACCGTGCTGCAGTATGTGGGACTATTCCTACAGTGACGTGAACTATGGGTCCACAGTAGCAAGGACTGGAATTGACTCAAAGTGTTAAACGTTTGGTTTTGGTCCCCACTTCCTTTTCAGTCTGGGGACCTGAGCAATGAGAAAGCTATAGAGGTTAGTACCTGTGCAAACTCCACTCTGATGACAGAGCGAAGGGGTTACACCCACTAGCTGCATGTGTTGAATTTGTGGTTGCCGATGAGTGAACGGAATAAAAGGCGTGTTATTTCTAATATTTAGATATTGTATTGAAAGCCTTTCATCACAACTGCACATTCCGTTCATCTTTGTAATTCTTGATCCATCCAATAGAATAAAGTTCCCTTAGCTGGTACTTAATACATGTTAGTTAAACAGAGGAATGAATTAATTCTTAACTATTGGAACTCTAGAGAGAGGACTATAGTTGACGCTTGAACAATAGGGTTTTGAACAGTGCGGGTGCATTGATACATGGATTCTTTTTGATAAATACGTGCAGTACTATAAAGGCATTTTTATTCCTTATGGTTTTCTTAAGAACATATTCTTTCTTCTAGCTTATGTTAGTGTAAGACTACGCTATATAATACATGTGACATACAAGATATGTGGTAATTGACTGGATTATCATGAAGGCTCCCGGTCAACATTAGGCTATTAGTAGTCCTGCCCCCTCTGTGAGGCTCAGCTTTCAAGTTTGGTGTTAACAAGAAGCGCACCCCTTTCTAATGCGGTGGTAAATGAATGCAAAATTTATGAAAAGGTTGTGTTCTGGCTACTAGCACTTATCATCTCCTTTCAAAACTTCTTTCAAATGAAGAGAATTGAAACTAGATAGACTACCATAGGCACTTTTGGAGAGGCACCATTATTATTTTGGGAGGGTTAACTACACTAGCACTTAATTTTTTTTAACAATCTTGATTATTATAATACTAATGCTGCTCTGTAGGGAAATTTTTTCAGAAGGATTGTAGTGCTACTTGGCAAAAAACAAGAGAAAATGTAGTTGATCTCCAAGCTGTCTCTATCCAAAAATATGTTAAGTGCATAAATAAAACGTGTAGCTAGTAGTGCAAACTTGGTGAGGAAAAAACCAGAAAAGTACTGAGACGCGGGACTATGGGGGTGAGCTGAGAATCAGCCACACTTCCTGACCTTTCTAGATTTCAGCTTTCTAAAAAATTTTAAAGGTGAATGAGATGTGCATTTATATATCACAGACACTTTCTACAATAAAAAGCTAAACTTCTAAATGCAGCACTGATGACTTTGAAGTTCTTCTGCCTTCTATGCCTGTCTAGTCTTTGCATTTTGACAGCTACATGGCCAAGGTAGTCGAAACCGGCATTTCAGTGGGAGGGTAATAGCGTGAAGTAGGTTGGAGATGCAGGGGTCGGGAAGTGCAGATTCCTTCCTGGATGAAGGACAGGACGCTACGAAAATCAAGGCCGCGTCTTTGGTTCCCATCCTAGAAGAACAGTCTTGCCACAGAGAGGCACCAAGGACATCATCTGTTTAGCTGTTAGTTTCAGAGGCTGTCTGGGTCCCCTGGGGCTGCTATAACAAATCTCTGTAGACTGGGCTTATGGACAACAAACATTTATTTCTCCAAGTACCGGAAGTCGGGAAGTCCAAGATCAAAGTACCAGCTTGGTCATGCTCTACTGAGGGTCCTCTTCCTGGCTCACAGCTGCCACCTTCTTGCTGTGTCCTCACCTGGCAGAAGGGACAAGGGAGCTCCCTCGGGTCCCTTTTATAAGGACACTAATGCCGTTCACAGGAGCTCTGCCCTCGGGCCCCACCTCCTAACACCATTGCGTCGAACATTAGGATTTCAGCCTCGGAAGCTGGGTCTGGGGCACCAACATTCCAACCATGGCAGACACTAAAAGTTGCCAGGTTTAACTGAGAACCACGCCACATTGTTATGAGAGACGGAAAGAACCGGCCGAGAACGTACAGAGTCAGGGTGAGGCTATGCCGAGGTCTACGAGAAAGGGACTTGTAGCACACGCCATGCATGACACCACGTAGGTGCTCAGGAAAGCTGCTGAGTGGGTGTGTGCATGGGTGAATTCCCACCCAGGGCTGGGATGGCGCAGAAGACACAGAGTTCCTCTGAGCAGCTCTGTCCACCTGGGAGGGAGGATCTCAAGGGCACCCTGAGGCTGACGGTGGGGTCTGTGCCTGGGGCAGCACCTGACAGGAGCTGGAATGGATGAGACCAGGAGTGATCCCGGGCTTCTTGACCTGTAGTGTAACCCCTGTGCCTTGAGGGGAAAACCCTCCAAAGCCAAGAGGACACAGGTATCACAAATCACAGCCCGAAACCTAACACGGACAGTTGGCTTAAAGTAAAGCGTCAGCAGCGTTGGAGAAGGAGTTCACTGGTAACCTGAGGATCTCTGTAACATGAGTTCCTTCCGCGCGGGCGCTCGGACATCACCTCCAAGTCACACTTGAAGGCTGCTCACCCAGGCACAAGTCCGTGGGCCCTGTGTTCTGCATGGCATTCCTTCCGCAGGCTTTGGGGTTCACTAGGAGGCTGGGGGTGTGGGGAGAGTAATCTGCAGGAACAACTGGCAAGCCCCTTAAAATGAGGAAGGTGTGAATAACAAGCCACCAAGGGCTTAGAGCTCCAAGAAGCTACTTGGAAGTAGACACAAGATACATTCAAGAGGCATTATTAGGAAGACTCACAAGGGCTGCCTGCCGTAGAGAAAGGAGTTACGACAGACACCTCTGAGTGGGTTGGGAGCACTCTGCGAAGGCAGAGAAAGGTTGGTTGAAGGCAAAGCGAAGATAATAAAGGACTGCCCGTGAAAACAGAACGCCAGAAATGGCCTTGTCGTGGATAACAGAACCGACTTTGGTCTCGGAACGCTTACAACTCGGCAAACCACAGGGTCACAATGGAGCAGTTATTTCTGGCCCCACGTTTTACCCAAGGCCACCCTCGGGCAGATGGGGACCCTTGAAAAGGCCACAGGTGACTATATATAAGTTAGGCATGGACATGTGCATGGAAGATGGGCCAAGGTTATTATTGCTATTTTTAAGGCAGCCACGTGCACATGACACACAGCTGACTGCTCAAGGTGGCATGGGACACAGGCTGTGACCTGACTATTACTCATGAGTCCTCAGTGGACATGTAGAGTTTGGGATGCCTGGGGAGCCCTCTCTCTTAGTGGTTTTGATCCTAGGAAATCCTGAGACGTCAACAGCATGACTAGAGCATAGGCCATGGCTGTTGACGGGTCTTCTTTACAGGGAGGGGGGGTCACATGGTTAGACGAGGACTGTCCGGACATAATGCCTCTCTTTCTCATAGTACATGGCTGGATACTGTCTGGACAGCCCTCATGTGACGGACATGAAAGAGCAATCCAGGTGGTCTGAGAAAGACGCTTTCCAAACAGATACCAGTCTCGGAAAGGACCCACTTATTTACTTGTTTAGTATCTCTTTCCTGCATCTGACCCTACGAAAGCAGCAACTTACTTCACTTCATCACTGCTGTAGAACAATGTGTGGCATAGGGTAGCCACTTTGCAGACGTTTGTTCTTGTTAAGGGACCTAATCTCAGTGGCTTATAGCTATACAACACAATTTCTGAAAAACGCACCATGCTCAACTGTGAGCAGCCATTAGAACATCTGAGGGACAGAAAGATTCAGAAGGGCCTGACTTTGAGGATATATAGAGTGTGGAGGTAGAATGATCAGCTTGTTTCTAAAAAATAAAATTCTTTGGAACGATAAAGCACCATTTGTATGGGTGCGTAGACAATGAAGTGATGAATCGACATACTTTCATCATTTCTTTTCATAATTCTGACGTTTGACAGTTGATGAACTACAGGCATTGAAGATGAGATGAGTAGACAAAAGGTTTTGAATTAGGGGCCGCATGAGTAGGAGGGTGAGTTTTGTGATGTCTTGGAAAATGTCAGTGTCCTTGTGTGCGAGGAACAGAGAGTCAGGAGTCAGTCCGACTTCTACCTTGTTCCTTGTCAGGAGTAGGTCTCCCGAGCATGCTGAGCTCTTGCATTAGCTGCACCATAGCTCCAAAAGTTAGGGAGGCACCCCCTTGCCCCTAAGGAAGTCCTGCTAACTACCCTGTCACCTCACGGGGCCCCCAGGGAGGGTCAGCAAGTCACCCTCTTATTAGTTTCGTCCTCTGCCTGCTATTAAAAATGGAACAAAACATTAAATGCTGTTACACACCACACTCATGTCCTTAAGTGAGTTCCTAACGAGACACCTCCTCACCCACACAAGTCCAGTGATTTGATTTTGTTTTGCGTTGCAGGGCTAGCCAAGAAGCACACCTTTGATCTCTCTCTCTCTCTCTCTGTACAGGTTCTGGCAGAGGAAATGCCCTTTGCTAAGTTTACCAGCTCATAAAAGGGGTGTTCCTTCTGCCGGACCCTGCATATTAACATTGGCCTGGTATAGATGGAAAGTTCTAAGAACATGACTCAGCCAGAACCTTCCAAGGAGAATTCCTAGACACCAGTGGGGTGATGGGGATGAGGCAGAAAGCCGCCTGCAGGCAAGGGAAGAAGGGCCTGGTGTTCCACTTCAAACACCGCTGACAGCAGCCCTGAGAGACTTTAAAGCGTCTCTAGAAAGACGTCTCTGGTGTCGGGACGGAGCATGAAGTCAGAACAGAAAAGTGCAGAGTCGGGGAGGTGGTGGGAAGCCATGCACAGGTCAGAGATGAGCAACTGTGGGGTCAGTTCTTCCACTGGAGACCTGCTCAGCCTTGTTCTAGACAGTCACGGAAGACGAAGCCAACCCACTATCAGAGCAGTGCTGCCAATCTGTCACTGTCCCCACTGAACAAGGGAGGCCAGTGGGGGGCTGGGAGGTGAAGGAAGGCCCACGCTGACAATGTGGTAAGAGGCAGAGACGGGAGTCGGGCTGAGCTCTCTTCATTATCCCATATTGTCTGGGCCAGTGGTGTCCACCCTTGTGGCTTCCCTGGGCTGCATTGGAAGAAGAGTTGTCTGGGGATGCACATACAATACACTAACACTAACGACAACTGATGAGCTAAAAAGAAAAAGCAATCACAACAAGACCTCATAATGTTTTAAGAAAGTTTACAAATTTGTGTTGGGCCGCACTCAAAGCTGTCCTGGGCCATGGGTTTGAGAAGCTTGATCTATTCTTTCTTTCTTTCTTTCTTTCTTTCTTTCTTTCTTTCTTTCTTTCTTTCTTTCTATCCATCCATCCATCCATCACTTACTTATATATTATTTATCATCTATCTTCTATCATCTATCATCTATTTTCTTTACATCCATCCATCCATCCAAATTTACCTATCCATTATTTATCATCTATGTATCTATCTATCTATCTATCTATGTATCTATCTATCATCTATCTATCTATCTATCTATCTATCTATCTATCTATCATCTATCTATCTATCTATCCATCCATCCATCCATCTATCCATCATTTACTTATATATTATTTATCATCTACCTTCTATCATCTATCATCTATTTTCTTACATCCATCCATCCATCCATCCATTCATCCATCCATCCACATTTACCTATCCATTACTTATCATCTATCTATCTATCTATCTATCTATCTATCTATCTATCTATCTATCTAATCTACCTACCTACTTACCTACCTACCTACCTACCTACCTACCCACATACTTACCTACCATCATCTATCTATATATCTATCATCTATCTATCTATCTATCCATCCATCCATCATTTACTTATATATTATTTATCATCTATCTTCTATCATCTATTTTCTTTATATCATCCATCCATCCACATTTACCTATCCATTATTTATCATCTATCTATCTATCTATCTATCTATCGATCTATCTAATCTACCTAACTACCTACCATGTTTCCCCGAAAGTAAGACATCCCCCGAAAATAAGACCTATTTACAGTTTTGCCTCTCGCTGAAATACGTATAAGGCAGCCACCCGAAAATAAGACCTAGCGCACCTTTGGGAGCAAAAATTAATATAAGACACTGTCTTATTTTTGGGGAAACAGGGTACCTACCTACTTACCTACCATCATCTATGTATCATCTATGTATCTATGTATCTATGTATCTATGTATCTATGTATCTATCTATCTATCTATCTATCTATCTATAATCTATCTATCAGCTATTCATCCATCCACCCAGCTATCTATTATCTAGCTATCATCTATCTATCTTCTGTCTGTCCTTCCATCCATCATCCTTCTATCTAAATTACTGGCTCTGCTTCTCTGATTGAACACTGATTACCGGTAATCTGAGATACTTCTTTGCATGGTCTCAAAACCTTCTATATACTCCTTTTGTGCCATTTATCATACTTCACTGTCGTAATTTGTGTGGTAGATGAGATTGTCTTGCTGATTCTTCACACCCACCCTTCATCATGTGCACCAGCGTGGGTGGGTGGAAGGTATTTCCCCCACCACTGACATTGTGCTTGCTGATGTGACTTGCTTCAGTTATTACAACGTTAGCAGGCGTTACATTAAATGTGCCTGTGGGGTCTAATTTGGGTTCTCATACTCTGTGCCCCCCCAGCCCTGGGCAGGAGACAAGCAGGCCCCGGAACGCACTGCTCCTGCCTTCTGGGCCTCAGGACAAGCACACATGGAGGAGGTCTGAGCCCAACTGGCCCAGATCCTGAAACAGCCGCCAACCTGAATCTGCTTAACTGTGGCCAACCTGCAGACTCACAGGTATGAGAATAAGTGTGTACTGTCGCACGCTGCTGTCCTGTGGAATCATGGGAACGCAGCCCTGTTGCAGCAACTGGCTAAGTGAGCTCCCTTTTCTGCACCCCTATTAGAGTGCTGGCTCCTTGGGACTAGGGACCACGATGACCGTTTCCATTTCTCCCACGCCTACTGAGATGCCTGACATGTAGTCGGTGTCCCACGAATGCTTGTTGCCTACTGGGATAAACAAACAAATGACCAAGTGGTCGGAGAACCACACAGAGAGGTAGGCTGCATGAGGCATTAGGAAGAAGAAATGGACAGGAACACAGGACGGAAATGGGAGGCGGGAGCGGGGTCCGGACGCAAGTGTAGGCAGCATGTGGTCCATGCACAGCCGGGTGACAACACATTCCCTGCCTTTTATTTTCAGGTGACCAAATGTTCAAAAGGCCACACGAGCTTTTTGTTTCGACTCTGGTCTCTCATGAGTCATTGGGGGCAGCTAGACGTAAAAAATGCAGTATGTGTCTGAGATGGTTGTCACGGTCCCTTAGACCTGTGTCATGGGTCCATCACTAGAATGGCGCCTACTAGACACAGCTTGAAGGACGTCTTGAAAGACATCAAATCCATTAGTAGCTTCAGCTGAACTTCCCAACCCTTCTTCTTACACTGAACGAAAACACACACACACACACGCACTCCACTGTGGTTTGGAGGACAAAAAGGCGGCCTGCAGATGGTCTGGTGTCAATCACAACCTGAGATTAACCCTCTTAGTGCTACCTTCTGCCAGCAGTACTAGCGAGAAACGCGAAGGGTAAAAAAATGAGCATACAATTAGGCTGAGCTTCCCCACACGTAAACATATCAACGTCAAAATTATAGTAAGACTTATGCTTCATGAAAAGTATTTAGAATTGATAAAAAAATAACCAAAACGTGTTATATAAAGCAGAGAATTCAAACTTTAAATAGGACAATAACCATTCCTCATACAAGAAAAAATACAATACGTTATAGCGCTTTTAACTGTGGTCTACGTGTGAGCCGATATATCGGCCCAACACACTTTTTGCCTGAGATGCAAAAGCCAATATATCGGCCCGTCGCACTGAAAGGGTTAAAGCTGCCGTTTTACGCTATAGAGAGTTACACGGGCCAGACCCAGCGCTTTCTGTACCTTAACTCTGAACTTCAAAATCATACTTCATAGGAAAACACACCCACAGACACAACGAAACACACACACACACACACACACACACACACACACACACACACACACACACACCCCTCAGAAAGATGCCGTAAATACCTGTTCATTCCTGTTTCTGTAAGTGAGAAAAGCATTTCCCAGGGATCTGTGAATGAGGGCTCGTTGGCAGGACACCCGCAGGGCCACCGGGCTCACCCGCATGGACACATGCTGCCCCAGAGT
>PVKE010012590.1:0-38025 GCA_004027555.1 Craseonycteris thonglongyai
TCCTCTCTCTCTCTCCCCCAGCCCCCTCTCTCCCTCTCTCTCTCTCCCTCTCTCTTTTTTTTTTAAGATTTATTTTTATTATTTTTGACAGAGACAGACAGAGACAGAGAGAAGGGGGAGGGCCCAGAGCAGTCTCCATAGTTGCATGTCATTAGTTTTTGACATGGTTTCCTTCCACACATGTAGGCAGGGGCCATGCAGGGTGGGAACCTGGCTGGCGGCCTCCCACATGGGAGGTACGCCCCCATAAGAACTGAACTGGGTGCCCCCAGCATAGAAAGCACACCCCAATTCAGCACATGGGTCCGCAAGGGCCAGGGCCGGGATTCGATTCTTGGTCTCCCAGGCTGCAAAGCTCAACCCACTCAGCCTTCCCAGCTTCCCTGATCTTCCTCTCTTGACACTCACCTCTCCAGCTGGGCCAGCTTTGAAATTTGAGTCCCATCTTCTTTGGGGTGCCCACTGTAGAACATAACATGTATCCCAGCGAGCTTGATGCATGTAACAGGTCAGTCCCAAGGTCAGGAATTTCATGGATCAACAGCACGGTAGTACAATTCTGTCATAAGGAGTTTTTATAGGCACATCTATGAGACCTGGCCAAGTGGGGGTGGTGAGTAGCTACTCCATAGTGAACAAGTGGCAAAAAAGGTATTTGGGGGAAGCCAGGATGGCTCAGTGGGTTGAGTGCTCATCTTGCAGCCCTGGGGTGCGAGGATTGAATCCCAGCCCTGGCCTGTGCAGACCCATATGCTAAACTGGTGTGCGCCTGTAATTTGGTTCTCGCCTGGGCGAGCTCCATGCGGGCGGTCCCTGGCCCAGTTCCTACTCTTCACAGCCCCATGCCCACCTGTGGAATGAAATATGTAGAAAACTGATGACATGCAACCATGGAGATTGCTCTGGGCCCTCCCTCTTCTCTCTGTCTCTCTGTCAAAGACTAGAAATAAATCTTTTTTAAAAAATGCCCTGTCGAGTAAATGAGGAGAAAGGGATTGTGTGCACTCCTAGTTCTGCCAAGCAGCTCTGTTTGGGAGCAAGCACTTGCCCTGCAGGATTGTTCCATTTGCAGCCTATTGGGAATCTAAGGAATTCAAGGGCTGTCTGGAAGGCACCCAGCCACGTCCCAGTCTCCTTATATTGATCATGTCTGGGGGGTGGCGGGGGTTGGGGGGTTGTCTTGTCTTGTTTTTGTTTTTTTGGACAGACCTTGATGAATTCTATTGCAGTGGATAATTCCATCAGAACAAGGAAACGATTTTGGTTGTACTGGATCCTGGGTGAGAGTGACATTTATGGTAATAGGAAGTTATTAGTAGAATCTATGCAAGGCAGAGGTTTGCTAACTATTTCTGTAAGATGCCAAGTAGTGAATATGTTAGGCTTTATGGGTTTGATGATCCCACTACTTAATTTACTCAGCTCTGCCTTAATCACTCATCTCTGCCGTTGTAGCAAAAAAGTAGCCATGAATAATACGTAAATGAATGTGTGTGTGGCTGTGTTCCAATAAAACTTTATAACAGTGACGTTTGAATTTCATATAATTTTCACATGTCATGAAATACCATGCTTTTTCTGATTCCCCCTTTTCCCCACCCACCCCCAACCATTCGAAAAGGCAAACACTAGTCTTCACTCTCCAAGGGTGTGAAAACTGGGCTGCTCTAGATTTCATGGGGGTGCAAGGGCTGTAGTTTGGGGACTCCTCATTAGATGCCTGGAACAGTTCATAATGAGCAATTAATAAAAATCTTTTGTTCAAAAACTACATGTTCAGTTAGTGCCAGGAGGTGTATGAGCAGCTTTTCTTTGTGTCTAAGATGAAGGAGAGTTGAATTCCACAGAACTTTAATGAATGTGTCTTAAAGACTGTGCAGGGAATCTTGCCCACAGGGCTTTAAGGAATGGAGGGACTCCACCCCTAATCCTGTCTCCTCAGGCTGCCCTGGAGGCAGAGAGCTGGTCAGGTGACCCCTGACCCCATCAGATCTTTTGTCCTACTGAAATTTCCCCTCCCACACAGCCCTTCTCTCTAACAGCCCCCTCCAGCCCCCCAGTCTGTAACTGCCCCTTGAGAGCGCCCCATGAGGTTGAAGAGAATGGGTTGTCTTGTCCTAGAGATCAGAAGGCCCAAGTACTGAGAAAGCTGGAGACATTTGCTCACTCAGATCTTGTCGCCAGGGAAGAACAAAGTCAGGGACTTCCTTTTTTGGTTTAGGTGAGATGGGTGGGGTTTTCACCAAATTTGTGTCATTTCTCATAGCCACCCATGGCAGTCGGCCCTCTGTGGAAACTTACGCGGGGAACTTGTATCTTTAAAATTTTGTAACCCCGTTTCTTTGTCAGGCTGAGTCTTGAGAAAGAAGCTGGATGGTAACGGTTCGTATCCTGTGTCTTTCCTCAGCAGCCAACAGAGTAGCCAGCAGAGCAGCCATGATGACGATTCGAGCAGGTTCCTGAGTCCTCGGGTGCGGGAAGAAAGGTAAGACCAAACGACCAGGGAGAGGACGAAAGAAAAGGTTATAGGGGGTAGGTTGAAATGTGGGCATGAGATGCTGCTTCTACTGTGGGTGAGAACTGGGACACTGAGAAGTCAGCGACTGCCAGATCTCTGTGCTGAGGACCAGTTAGAAAGGTGGCTGTTCACCTGAAAAGTGAGAGGAAGCAGCAGGGCGGGACACATCCCAAAGGCCTCTGGTGTTTAGCTGGGGAGGAGTCAGGATGTGGCAAACCAGATGTGTTGGAAAGCCATCAGAGTGGACTTGGGACATGTGACACACCTTAAAGATCGGGTACAGTGTGGGATGGTGGGGGGGGTATCTTGTGCCCGAGGAAAGCACGTGGCTGGGGTGGCATGTGTGGCATGCATTGGCAGCAGAACTGGCTCTAGCACTGGAGTGGCTTGTGGGTGTCAGTCATTAATGCAGAATGAGGTTGGAGGTACAGGGTGCAATGAGAATAAGGAGGTCCCTGAATGCTTATCTGGAGATTTGAGGTATGACTTGTTAAGTCCTCAGGCTGGGAGGACCCGCCACCATCAGCTGTGTGCAGCTCCTGTGAATCACGGTCCGAGGCTGTGTTCTAAGTTACACTTCTGTGTGCAGAGAACATTGATGGTGTTGGTGTTAAGTGAAAGGAGGCCTCAGTGGGCATTTCACAGGGCTCTGCTTTTGGTCTGGCTCTGTTGACCATTTTTATCAACAAACTGGATGAAAGAGCAGAAGGTATTTTTACTTCTTTAGTCAAACTGAGGATGGACACAAAATGAAAGGAAAAAAATGTATGGCAGGCAAGCAGCTGAGGGGGAGTAGAGAACAAGGATGATATGGAATCAAGATTTAGTATTATTTTAGGGATGCCAGGATAGCTCAACAGGTTGAGCGCTTCCCTAGCAACTGCAAGGTCTGGGAATCAAATCCTGGCCCCAGCCGTGCAAACCCGTATGCTGAAATGCGGTGCAACTGGTAACCACCAGGATGGCGGCAAAAGTTCTCACCTCCCATGCAAGAGGCCCCCAGTTTGGTTCCATTCTGCTGGCCCCATATCCACCGGTGTGGAATGAAACTATGTCCAAAAAACTAATGATGTACAACTATGGGGACTGCTCTGGGCCCTCCCCCCCCCTCCCCCATACCTCTCAAAACAATAAATTTTTAAAAAAATTTTAGTACTATTGCAAATAGAACTGTGCATGGCAATGAGGAGACTTTTTTGTTTAAAGTAAATGTGCTATTATATATGTATATTATACTTATATTATATATTTATAAACTTAGAATAGTTTAAGTATAGGATTATCACAGGGGGCCTAACTGACAAGATTTCATGTACAAAAGAACTTGGGGGTTTTATTCCCTAGCCATATATGAGCCAATAATATGACAGAAGCACCAAATGGTATTTGAAAGAATGAATTTATTAATGGAAGTGTGGGGCAGGGATTAAAAAGAAAAAATGTCACTGTAGCCTGTGACTAGTTTGACCATATCTGGTATATTACACCCAATTCTTTGGAAATGGATAGCGATAAATTGAGCCCAGAAGAGAGTGATGAGGTTGGTAACTACGTCATTATAAGGATGGGTTGAAGGAAAAGGGGTTAGCCTGGAGAGGAGAAGGTTTAGCGTGACTAACAGCACTTACTAAATATTTGAAAGCCTAAGAAATAGAACTAGAGGGGTAGACGTTATAGTGAGAAGGATTTCAGCTAAGGATAAGGAAGAACTTTTCCATGATTAGATGCAATGGAATTAACTGTACAAAGAAATGAGCTCACCCCTTCATAGAAATTCAAGGATAGTGTGTCATTACAAGGGTTCTGTCTTGGGTGAGAGGGTGGGGCCTCTGTAATCCTTATCTCTAGATTATAAAGTTTTGTGAGTTCTGCCTTAGTTCTCAGTGCCATTTTTCCTGTCCTGTTTAAAATGGTACATACGGTCAGCCTAATAACCAAAATTAGCAGTTCAGCTCATCAGTTTAGACAAGAGTGTCTGCTGAGACGTGAGCCTCCCAAGGAGCAAAGACTAATCATTTTTGTTGAGATACTTAAGTCAGTTGTGATTCTATGGCAGTTCTCTGTGGCTTCGGAGTGGCCTACATTCCCTTTTCAATGCTCTCTGGGTTTTAATAACTATGCTCTCAAAATTAGAAGGGGCCATGGCGTTTCCCTAGTGCAGCCCCCTTCCCTTCACTGGTGTGCAGCCCGGCTCTTAAGTGTACCGTCTATTTCTGATCAGTCGTCTCCAGTTATTGGTGGTCTATCAGCTCTATGACTGGCAGCCCTTCAAACTCCCTACATTTTATCTTTGCTGCCCGGGGGCATTTGGGGAGAGATAAGTGCTGAATTGCGTTTTTCCCAAGGCAACTTCATCTTACTGGGGCTGCTAGCTAATTAGAGAGAGGCCTGCCTTTTTTTTTTTTTTGCTCCCTATTTGGGATTGTATGTTGTTAGAAATCATATTCTATCTCTTTTTCTGCCCACTCCCCTAACCAAATCAAATGTTACAGAGGATCTCCCATCTAAACCTCTGCCTACAAATATCCTCTAGGTGTCTTCCCTGGTCCTTTCTTCTCACCCCGGCCCATTAACCGCCCCCTTAATTCTTCTCGGTGGACAGTGGATGTAGTTTTGCTCACCTTGGCTGAATGAGAAGCAGAGGGTCTGTGAACAGAGGGATGCTGCCCATGGTGGTCCCTGTGGACTCCTCCCTTCAGTAACTTAGGATTGTTATTCACTTAGCTCTTATTTTAAGATTAAAATAAAAATTTATTGTTTTTTGACAGAGAGAAGGGAGAAGGCCCAGAGCAGTCTCCATAGTTGATGTCATCAGTTCTCAACATGGTTTCATTCCACACAGGTGGATGTGTGGCCACGCAGGGCCAGAACTGAACTGGGGGGCTTCCCACATGGGAGGCAGGCCCCCTCGAGCCAGGGGCTGGACCGGGGGGATGAGAACCAAACTGAGGACCTCCCACATGGGAAGCACACCCCAGTTCAGCACATGTGTCCACACAGGCCGGGGTCGGGATTCGATCCTCGCTCCCCAGGGCTGCAAGGTGAGCATTCAACTTGCTGAGCCATCCCGGCTTCCTCCACTTAGCCTTTCTGAGTGAAGTCTTTTCTCAGCCAGGAGGTTCTCCTGGAGAGAACACATCTCCAGAGCACTTAATTAATCAGCTGACCTCAGCACAGAGCAACCCTTACACCCTGTACTGAATCCTTTCTCGAATATGCTCCCCCCCAATTAAGAGACTCTGGAGTGCCTCAGATGTTCGTCTGTGATGTGGTCTGGGGCAAGTGTGAGAAATGAATCCTAGGGAGATTTTCAGTAGTGTAGAGATCTGGCTCATACTACTCGCTCTGGGTGTCTGCTGTTTACGCTGCATTTCCTACACTGGTGAGGCTTCATGTAATCATCTCATTTACCCTTTGCCACTCCCTTGGGAGGCAGGTAGCCGTATTATCATTATAGATTGAAAGTAGTTGAGTATGAGGAGGGTAATATGGGCCCTTTTCAACAGCTGCACCTAATTCTCCAGACCACGTGGTCAATTTTATAGGAAGACAGTTTCACAGGTCAGGCAGAAAAGAATGAACATTGATTTCTTCTCTTTTAAAGATCAAAATTATGATCCTTCAGAAGGAGATGCACTTTCAACTGGTTAAATTAAACATTGATTTTTTTTTTCCTTGTGTAAGGTTCTGAATGGATGTAATGTTTAGAGACAAAATAGCTGCTCTAGTGTAAAGAAGGTCCACATTACAGCAGAATGGGAAATACGGTTAATCAGGCCCATTCCTAAGGGCTTCTGAGAATATTTCCTCATCACCTCAGTTTCTGCCCTGAGGGAAAAAAGCCATTGGAACCATGGTGGGGGCCGAGGGAGGGTTGTTAAAAGGGCTGGTGTGCTCTAGCAGAGGGGCTGATTTTAGGGAAAGAATCATTTATGGGAGATGGTGATTGTCTTAGGTTTCCAGGGGACAACGTAACAGATCGGACTCCCCGAGGTATGTATGTGTGTGCGTGCTGCAATATGGGACATTAATGCATTTTCATGCTTCTAGATGAAGTGAGGGGTGCACATAGAAAACACTAGTTCCCAGGTTCAGCCCAAACTGGACCAAGTGTTAGTGTCTCTCAAGCAGCCTCATCTTTATTTAGTACAGTCACCCAGTGGCAGCAGCTTTCAGATGAAGCCAGGACTGTCGGGAAAGGAGCTGATTCACTAAGGGACATACGTGTAACAATATTAGTTTCAGTAGAAGGTGGTCTTGGTTAACCAGGAAGCCTTTCGTGGTGGGAAAATTGAGACGTGGACAGGGCTGAGGTGTAACCGAGTGCCAGGGGAGGGCCATATGCTGTCACAGGTCCGCTCCTGCATGCGGCGTGTGCACCACAGACCTTGATGAAGCGTCTACGATATACGGGGCATTCGCCTGGAGTGTCCCAGATGGGTGGAGGCTCACTGTCTGCCGGTGGGTCCTGTGGGGGCTGGAAAGAGCGAAAGGAGACTTCCAGTCAGAGCGACTCAGTTTTGACTGCCTTCTTCATTGTGCATTTTTAAAAGCAATTTACTTAGCTTTCCTCAACTGTAGTTTTCTCATTTGTAGAAGTCTTTTCCTGTCAAGAGTAAATGAAATAACACGCGTAATGTGCCAAGTACTCGGTAGGAACTTAGTGGTAACTGTAGTCCTCTGATGGCTTTGGCGGTCATGACGTTTTACTCTTAGGTACTTAGCAGCTCTCTACTCTTCTGTCCTTGAAAAAGAAGGGACAGAAATACTGAGTCAAGTATAGATACTGAGGGTAAATTGATTAAGGCACGGTATTTCCCATCAAGAACTTTATGGTGTACGATGAGACATATCTGTAAGTAAGCAAGTAAAATGTAATAATGGACAGATGCAATTAATCAAACTAAGAAATTTGTTTGGGGAAGCCGGGATGGCTCAGTGGGTTAAGTGCTCGCCTTGTAGCTCTGGGGACCGAGGATCGAATCCCTGCCCTGCCTTGGCCCTTGTGGACCCCCTATGCTGAACTGGTGTGTGCTTCCCGTGGGGGAGGCCCCCAGTTCAGTTCTCGCTAGGGTGTGCCTTCCATGCGGGAGGCCCCCAGCCACCCGTGTGGAACAACAACAAATGTCGAAAACCGATAATGTGCAGCTATGGAAACTGCTCTGGGCCTGTCCCCTTCTCTCTGTCTCTGTCAAAAACAATAAATTAAATCCTTAAAAAAAAAAAAGAAATTTGTTTGCTAATATACCTATCCCTATGCAGTGAATCTTCCATACACCTTTAAAAACAGTCCTCTCGAACCCTACCAAAGAGATGTTATTATGGTCTTCATATTAGAGATTAGGAAATTGAGGCTCAGTCAAGTTGAGAAATTTGCCCATGAGAAACAGCTACTGTGCTTGGGGTAAGGGTGGGGAGGGGAGGGGAAGAGGGTGGTACCCAGAAAGACTGCTTGGGGGGGGGGGGTTGTGCCTTCACTGAGAGCTGCAAGATGAGTAGGAGGCCGGCACATGGGCAGCACCGCCAGGAGAAGAAACCGACGTACACAAGCGTGAGAGCAAGGCATGGTCAGGAACTACACCCACTAAAGCTGGAAATCAGGAGCCAGACCATGTCACATCCAGCCATGATAGAGTCACTTCTACTTATAGGTGAGGGGAAACAAGTGAGGGAATTTGGAGGAAGGGGGTGCCCAGGTTATTCCTAGATACTCTAGTGACAAAAATCACTGTGGTCCTATGTGGAAGATGGATTTCAGGGGCAAACACTGCAAGCAAATAGACAGGGACAGATGTCATTTAGCCATTTGTTCCCTCATTTCACAAATATTTATCGAACATGCAGCATAGTCTTGCAGGTATGGGGTCGGGGGTGGTACAACTATGAACAAAATAACTATTATCTCTCCTTTCATGGTACTTACTTTCTAGTGGGAGAGATAGATAATAAACAAACAAAAACTAGGAAACATCAAGTAGTAATAAGTGCTGTAAAGAAAATGGAAAAGCAAGCTCCAGTGGACTGAAGCTTTTGGGACGCCTCTAAATTGCATGGGAGGGACGGCTTACCGATATGCTGATATTTAAACAGACCAGATGAGCACATTGCTGAATTATGGTAGTGAGGACAGAAAAGGAGGAACTAATGGAATGAATTTATTAAATAGGCTTGATAAGACTAAGATCTAATGTTTCTAGTTGGGGCAGCAAATAAAAGACAGCATAGTGCAGACCAAACTTGTTCAACCTCTGGCCCAGGACGACTTTGAATGTGGCCCAACACAAATTTCATAAACTTTCTAACAACATTATACTATTTTGCGATTTTTTTTTTTTTTAAAGCTCATCATATGTCGTTAGTGTTAGTGTATTTTATATGTGGCCCAAGACAATTCTTCCAATGTGGCCCAGGGAAGCCAAAAGGTTGGGCACCCCTGGTGTAGACGTTAAGTGCCTGCCTGGGCTGTAGTTGTGCTTCCACAACCTGCTGTGTGATCCTGGGCAAATCAGTTCACCTTGTGCCTCATTCTCCCTGTCTATAAAATGGGTATGAGTGTGGTTCATACCTCATAGGGTTGTTGAAGATTGAATGTGTGTATAATGATTAGGCACATGGCTAGTATTATATATGTGCTTGCTACTATTTTTACTATTATCTTATATTATTAAAACATTGGGTAAAAGGGGAGGAATTGGGAGAACAGGGGTACTTGTGAGTTTGATTTAGACATATAGTATCTAAACTAGCGATGTGGCATGTAAGTGGAGGGACACACTGGGCAGTTGGCTATACCTGATCAAAGCTCAGGAGACAGGACTAAAACTACTTGTTTGGACATGAGGATGTAGTTGAGGCAAGAATCTTAGGATTAGCAAAGTTCAAGCAGAGGCAAAGGAAGGAGGAACTTGCAAAAGATTGCCCACTAAAACCAGGAGAACTAGGAGACTGAAATACAGAAGTAAAGAAGAGGAGTCAAAGAGGATAGAGACAGGTAAGATGACAACTAGGAAGGATCTTCTACAGTGACATTTAGGAGGTCATCAGCGACTGCAGAGAAGTTTTAGAAGAGTGTATATGAGGGGAGACTGAACATGGAGAATTCATTCTAGAAGTTTGCCTGGGAAGAAGAGAAATAGAAATGTTACCTAGAGAAGGCAGGGATGATTGGGGAGAATTTTTCTTTTAATATAGAGACACACAAGCACTTTTTAAATCTTTGAAGTAGAAACGTGTAGGTCAAGGGTGAGAAGAAGACATCCTTTATTCACTCAACTCAACAAACACCGATTATGCACTGGGTACTCACTGAATCTTTAGTCTGTTTAGGCAACAGTACTAGCAAAACTGAGTGTCTGACATAGAAAATACAAACCTGGATATGTGCTTTAAAGGGAGGGCACATGCTTCCATGAGAGAGTGTATCAGAGAAATTGGACTGGTGCATCAGGGGCCAGGGATGGGGTGTAAAGTTTGAACCAAGACCAGAATGATAAGTCTGAGGTGAGAAGGAAGCAGTGAGATGAGACAGGTGAGATGAGAGATGATGGGGGACAGCTCGGTTGGTCATGACAAGGACTTGAGTCTTTATGCAGAAAGCATCAAGAAGCCATTGAACGTCTTTGGGAGGGGAAGAGACAGGGCCGGATTTGCATTAGGAAAAGATTGCACTGTGGAGAGAGGATACAGGCAGCCCTGGGGACTGCTGGGAAATCATCTGGGGCAGTTAGGAGGCGATTACAGTAGTCTAGGCAAAGGATAAGGGTAGCTTGGACTTGGGATGGTGGTCATGAAAATAGGAAGTAAATGAAACCAAGGTATACTTAGAAGATACAATGTCCAAATGTTGGTGATGGATTGGACATAGGGTGTGAGAGAGAAGGGAGGTCTTCAGTTGGTCCTGAGAGTCCAATGTGCTTGGCTAGGTAGCTCCACTTACTGAAAGATAAGGAAGCAAGCTTTCCGAATGAGTCCAGAAAAGATAGGTCTATGATGTCTGACCATTAAGTTCGTGAACTCATCCTAGAAAAAGTACTTACATAACTCATTGCTAAATATAACTATGGTCAACTTTAAAGCACTCCCCTTGGGAAGCTATACATTGATGCCAGTGACTAGTCCACCCTTCAAAACAATTATGGAATTTGTTTTCTGGAATGGCCATCAGAGCCATCATCATATTACCCTTGATGTCCAGAATGACATCAAAATGTCTTCCTTTCAATATTTTCTTTATTTTGGGATAAAGAAAAAAGTCATTATCGTTCAGATCTGGTGAGTAGGGAGGGTGTTTAAACACAGTGATTTATTTTACTGGCTAAAAACTTACTTACAGATAGTGCCCTGTGAGCTGGTGCATTGTTGTGATGCAAGAGCCATGAGTTGTTGTGAGAAAATTCAGGTCATTTTTGTCTAACTTTTTCATGCAGCCTTTTGAACACTTCCAAGTAGTCACCTTGATTGACTGTCCAGTTGGTGTATATTCATAGTAAATAATCCCTCTGATATCAAAAAAAGGTTAGCAACATCGTTTTGACTCTTGATTTGGACTAATGAAACTCTTGATGGTGGAGAATTGGCTGACTTCCATTGTGTACTTTGACACTTTGTTTCAGGATTATATAGGTACACCCATGTTTCATCACCATTGTTAAATAGCATGGCCCAAAACATCATCTTCCCTCTCCCAAAGGTCTTGGCAAACTTTGACTTTACTTTGCTTTTCTTCATCGGTGAGCTCCCTCAGGACCACTTTTGCATACTCCTTTCTCATACCAAGATTTTCAGTTAAGATTTTCCTATTTCTTTATTGATGTTTACCCGTACTTGGTCTTCTATGCTTCTCACGGTCTGCTATGTTTCTCACAGTCAGCTGACAATTTTGACACACAATTTGACAAATTTTTGCAATGTTTTCTTCCATTCTGCTCATTATTGGCTACCTTTCTTGACCTCTCTTATTAGTGACACTTTCTCTGTCCTCAGAAAAATGTGTAATCTATTTGTACACTGCCATTTTCTTAATGGGGATTACCCCATTAACTTGGACTAACATGTTCCTGATTTCAACTTCCACTCTTGCCAAGTTTAGCAAGAAATTAAACGTTTATCTCTTGCTCTAACTCAAGCTTTGACATTCTTATGACGGCATACAAATACATGCAATAATAATGAATGCCACTCAGCAAGACACCACCACATGTCTACGTGAACACAGCTGTGAGACACTGATATACCAAGGTTATGAAACCTTACCAAATTGTTTATACAGTGCTGCCAACATAAGCACATGGTGACAAGTTCACGAACTTAATTGTCAGACGTTGTAGATCACAGCTGAAAGGATTAGCTTTGAGTAAGAGATACTATGGGTGTGGATGCAGGTGAGTTCAAGCTGATGTGGTAGAAAGGTGAGGCAGTTAGTGGCAGCAGAATCTGTTTTCTCTGTGTAATAGGAAATAAGATTGTCTTGGGAAAGCTGGGATGGCTCAGCATATTAAGCGCTCGCTTTGAAGCCCCGGGGACCAAGGATCAAATCCCGGCCGGGCCATGAGGACCTACATGCTTCTTGCCAGGACCTATGTGGGAGGCTCCTGGCCCAGTTCCTGCCCTGAGCAGCCCTGTGCCCGCCTGTGGAGTGAAACTATATGGAAAAACTAATGTCAACTATGGAGACTGCTCTGGGCCCTCCCCCTTCTCTCTGTCTCTCTCTGTCTCTGTTTCTCTCTGTCAAAAATCAATAAAATAAATCTGGAAAAAAAATAAAAAAGATTGTCTTAGGTCAAGAAAGATGGAATGAGAGTAGTATGAGGTTTGCATATAATTAATTTAGGGATTTCTTATCACCTTTCCTTGGGATAGTTTAAAAGACCTCATATTTTACATGTCTTACTAGAATGCACCGTCGTGTCTTCCAGTTGGGGTCGGAAGAGCAGGCTTCGTCATATCTAATCTGTGGGTGAGGTATAGGCATGATTAGTTCTGTTAGCACTTGCTTCATGGTGTACCTCCTTGGTTGACTTCTTTGCCTCCCCACTAGCCCATGAGACCCTGGAGGATAAAACGATATCTCCTGTTTAGCACAGTAAGTGCTCAGCAGAGGTTTGTAGGATTCATGAATGAACAAATGGAGAAACCAAGGCACTGGAACTGGAGGCCAAAGGGCAATTGAAGCAAGACCAGAATGCAGGCCTCTACCACAGGCCGAGCCACCATCTTCCTGTTAGATGGAAAGATGTTTTCAGTTCTGTTTATTCTATCTTAGAAATTGTCCCCAAATAGCCCATGGCCAGAGCGCTCCCGCTCCATCTCCCTGCCTGGCCGCCGAATTCCCCGTGGCCCGTGGACACTCAGGTGATCTCTAGTCAGCTCCCTCCCTCACCACGAGGAAGGTGCCAAGTAGCAAACCCTCTGGGAGCAGTGCCCGCGGCCCTCCCCTCCTTCTTGCACCAGCAGCTGACATCACATGCAGGTACAGCTCCATCGTCCCTGTCTGAGGACAAAGGAGGAGAGGAAATTCACCCAGTGCCCAGACTGCTGCCAGATGTTGAGAGGTGGACCAGCGCTCTCAGGAGCTGTGCCGTGGGCCGAAGGCAGACAGCCTCCTGGTCACACGGAGTCTCCGGCTCTCACCTGGGCCCTCCCGCTGCTGTATGCTGTGTTGAACACCAGGGCCGGAGGGAGGTCCTGCCCAGGAGGAGGCTGAAGGCTGCAGGGCGAGCCGCTTCCAGCAGCTCCGGAGAGAGGGCCAGCCGTCGAGGCCCCAGCTGCCATGTGGCAGGCCCTCCCCTGAGCCCAGCATGGTGCACAGCCTGCACTCGGAGCCCGTGTCTTGCAGCACGGCTGTGAAGCAGACCTGTCACTACCACGTCTCCTCCCTGAGGAAGAAGCTCTTCTTTCTACGAGCCAAGTAGGTGGCGGGGGCCCCTGGAGGTGAGGCGCTGAGGAGTTGACCCTGGGCTGGTTGGGGTCAGCTGGGGCTCTTGACAGAGGCGAGCATACTTTGGGGGTTGGCTCCCATTGTTTGGGGTGTTATAGTTCTTTGCCATGTGGCAGGCTTCCAAAGGGAGACAGTGATTTGTTGCAAGAAGCTGCAGGTAAAGGAGAGAAGCCGCGGGCCTTTGGTGTGGACTTGACTGGGCGTCACTGTGCATCTCCCGGGGAGGTCACTTGGCTCTCTGGGCTCTTCATAACTGGTCGGCATCATTATTTTCCTCTTTCATAGTGAATTACTTCAATTGGTAAAGAACTTAGAGGTCCTAAGAGAGAGGGGCTATAGAGAATGGTGTGTGCTGCCTGTTTAGGGTGCCCTGATACTTTGCTTCCAGTGCAAGGACCTCCAAGTGAGGCATTTGGGGTGTTGACTTCTTAGATCCGCTCGTTCTGGACTTGTTCTGACTCTACAGCTACCTGAGCAGGCTCTGGGGACATCTGAGTACACACCTGGCAAGGGACGCTTTTTCCTAACATGAGCCCTGGGCCTGGCAGGACGGGGGTGCAGTGGCTCCTGGCCTTTGTGACAGGAGGAGGGGTGGAGGTGTCCTGGAGGAGAAAGAGGTTTCAATCCCTGGGATCAGGGTTAAATTTGGAGGCCGGCAGGCATGGGGGGACGGGGGGGGGGGCATGTAAACTTATGGGCAGGCTCTGTTATTTACGTATTTAGTGAAAAGAAACACAGCAGTACCCAGAAGGAAAGCTGGGCAGATAGAGTGGGGGGAGAAAAGGAAGAAAGGGAGTGAGAGGCTAAATGGATCTCCAAAGGGTAGGTAGGGGCTTGATTATATATCTATATATCTATATATATATATAGATATATAGATATGTATATATACACACACACACTCACACACACACATACACACAATACATTTATTGTTTGAGAGAAGGCGAAGGGGAGACAGAGACAGAGAGAGAAGGGGAGGGGGCCCAGAGCAGTCTCCATAGTTGTACAGCATTAGTTGTAACATGGTTTCATTCCACGCAGGTGGATTAGGGGCCACACAGGGTGGGAACCAAACTGGGGCCCTCCCACGTGGGAGATGAGAACCTTTGCTGCCAAGTGGTTACCAGTTGCACCACAGTTGAGCATATAGGACTGCGCGGGCCGGAGCTGGGGATTGAACCCCGGGCCTCGTGACCGCAAGGCAAGCACTCAACCACTGAGCTCTCCCAGCATCCCCAGAGGTGACTTGATCTTGATTCTCTGTCTCACACACGTGCATGTACAGGCATAGATGCCCATGAGTGTGTTTAGGCATCGATTGACAGAAGTTTTCTCCCCAGGGGTGTTCTCATGGTGGATGTTTGGAGGGTGGTAAACAGAGACTGTGTCCTCCCTCTGATGAGATGACTGCTCATGACACACAGCGGACACCTAGCAGATGGTGGTGGAGTCAGAGACCCTGTGATGCTGTGGGTGCTGGTGGCAGAGACAAGAACCTCTCTGCAGTTGTCATGTGGAACTTAGGAACTCTGAACACCAAATGCCCTTCGTTTAAGTGGCTCTACCACTGACTGTCTGTGCTGCTTTCCAAAATCATTTTGTCCTCTCTGAATCTGTTTCCTGCCTTCGAAGGGGAAATAGTTCTACTTTGTGGAGGTGGTGGGGATCAAAATGAGTGAAAATGGGGACAACCACTTAGCGCTGTGTCTGGCCTCAAGAAATGGTAGCTTTGGTTATTATTGTCAGTGAATAGCAGAACTTGGCCTGAGTTTGTGAGGGAAGTAGAAGGTGCGTTTGAGCTACTGGAGAATTGTAGGTCGGAGAACCTGGTTAGGGGGAGCCACGAACGAGTCCGGGACAGGTGATGTTGGCTGACGCCCTGGTAAACAGGGGAAGCTAGTAACGTAAATTCTAGTCCTCACTTCCCCAGCTTACTTTCCATCTTAGCACTAATCATGTATCTGTTTGTTGACTTGGCTGTTGTTGGTCTCCCCCAACTAGTTCCTAAGCTTCCTGAAAGCAGGAAATGTGTTTTATTTACTATTGTGTACTCAACACTTGGTACAGAGCCTGGCATATACTATGTGCTCAATAATTATTTGTTAAATAAGTGAACATACAAACAACTAAGGCCTTTTGCTAGCTCTAACATTCTGTGACCATGGGATTCTGCGTCTGTGCCCCTAATTGAGGGCTGCTGACTAGCCTTTATATCTCTATTAATCTCTGTGACATCCTCATGGTAATGGAAATGGTTGGATCTGTGATCACCCCTCATGTGTTCTCCTTTCTCTGATTCACATACACATATGCTCCAGGATTGCATGGTCTGTGGAAGCAGCACATACAGCATTCAGATAGTAGAGAGAAGAACCTTATTTTAGGTGGGCTAAGCTCTGGCTTTTGATGACAGGACAGAGAAGCAAGTGGACGATGCTCCCGTCTCCCTCTCCCTCCCTGCGGTCCCAGTTTGTCACTCCTGTCTGGCAGTTCTGGCTGCTTTTGCTGCTGTCAGCAGAACTGTCTGCAGGTATAACCATCACCTGCTCTGTGTTTCTCCTACTGCTGCATTTCCCTTTTCTGCCCGAGAAAGGGGTGATTAATTATAGCTCAGCAAACTCTCTGCTGATGCCATCGCTGAGATTTAGATTTGGACAACGGGCAGGAAGGCTGGTAAGTTTCATTTCCTGGCTTCTGTGCTTCCTGCTGGGAGCAATCCCATCCTCCTGCCAGCCAGGGTGAACAAGGCATGTGAGTGAGGGCCTCGGGGCTCAAGCAGTCTCCGCCGCAGGCTCGCTTCCCTGCACTGCCTTCTCTGCCTCCCTCTTGCTCCAGGGTAGAGGCTCAAACCTGTGGGCTCTCTCTTCAGCATGTCCCCGATTACTAATGTGAGCTCAGTGCATCTGTTTGCAGAGACCACTTGCCGCTTTCCCATCTAGGTGGAGAAGTCCTTGTACCGGAAGTCACTGATACTCCAGCTTGGGTGCAAACCAAGCTGTCAGGAAAAAAACTTTGAGCATGTACCATCAATATATTGTGTATTTATTATCAGTCATATACGTGTACTACTGGACTAAATATATGTTGTGTTACATAATTAAACAGAAATTTAAAAGGATGATATAAAAAGAATATAAGTTCTAATATTTTCTTCCTTTATGGCCATGGATGTGAAGTACTGTGTCCCCTTGATAAGGAGCAGCATACTTGGAGACCAGGGCACTAAGGCCCTGTTCCTCAGCCGTTCCACGGGTGTCAGAGTCACACGTAGAGCTCACTCAGGATGCAGATTCCTGAGCCCTCTTCAGTTCAGTCATGTGGACTGGGGTAGGTCGAGGAGTTTGCACAGTTAACACATATCCCAGGTGGTGCTGACTTGGGTGGTCTTGGACCACACTTTGCTGTGGAGTCCGAAAGCCCCTTATTACTCCTGCACTAGCTAGTAGCACGTGCACAATTTAATAGGGGTGGGATAGGGAAGGCCTGAGGGCCTGTTCCTGGGCTCTGACATCAGTTGTGGGGAGTCTCTGCTATACCCTTGGTGCCTTTTTACCCTAGCTTGACCACACTGGATCAGGGCATAGCTTCTGTTTCCCCCTTGCCTGCCCTCTGCAAGCCTGAGCATCGTCATTCTGCAGGAAGGAGAAAGGAGGCTGAGGTGGCTTGTGCAACTAAATTAATCTTGTCATCTTGTCTGTCACCACCTTTCTCATTTGCTCAATGCTGCTTTTCTTCTGATCCTTTGCCTGTGAGTGACAGGCTGTTAACTGCTGGGCTTGCTCGGTTCAAAATGCTCCTGAGCTCAGAGGGGCAGAGGGAGTAGACAATGAGTAACCCCTTCCCCCTACTACTCACGTCATTCTTCTGTGAGCATGATGAGTGAGTTAGCAAGTAGGATTCAGGGTTGGGCTTTTGCATCTCCGTTTATTAACTTAGCTGCAAAGACTTGCGTTGGGGCCCATAAAGTGAACAATTTCACCTGCTCAACTCCATTCCCTCTAGAAGTAAAACTGAACTATTTTACCTGTTTCCTGTTCTGGGAATCTTACACAGTGGATAGATAGATTCTCAGCTGACTGGGAGTTTGTTTATACCAATATCCTTACAAATAAGGCTATAGAACATATATCTAGAACATAGATTAAGGAGCCCTTAAGAAGGGATTGAAGGGGTCATATACTTTCTACTCCAGTCTTCCTAATTCATGAATTTCTTCTTCAAAACCTGCAAGTGTTTATCTGCCTTTTCTCATTATACAAGTTAGGCATAAAATCTCCTAAGGTTATTTATTAATGAGGTCTCTTTTCAGTAAAGAGACCTGTAATTATAGGAAAGTGCTCCAAATGAGAAGGGCAAACCCAAGACAACACAGTGTCTGTGTATCTAGTTTGTGGGCACATATAAGTTCTGTGGTATTATTTATTATTACTGATAATAACTGCAATTTTGAGAGCCTATTATTTGCTCAACCCTGCTATCTTATATAAGCATAATAGCAACCTTATAAGGGAAGTTACTGTTCTACCCACTTTCGAGGTAAGAAAATGGAGGCTTAGATTGTCCACCGTCATTCCTTGTAGGTGGGAGCGCTGATAGTCACTCCAGAGCTTGTTTTGATTTGCAACACTTAGTGACTCTTTCTTTACCAGCTCCCCGGAAGCGAAGCCCACACGTGGAGATGCATGATGAGACTGTTAATGCAGGTCATCTCTTAGAAAGCTTCACAATCAGACAGAACCAGAAACAAATTGACAAGGAGAGAATAGACACCAGTAATTATGCGTGATCCAGTTAAATATACCTGAGAGTCAAATACATTTTTTAAACTCTTTGAAAAGTGTATTTCCGATGCCTTGTTGATTTTGAGAAGCGCCTTGGGATTTTAACACATCATACATATGAAGATTTCCAGTATATGTCTTGGACGTGCTTTCTTTCTGATGTTTTCCATCAGTTTACCTGTTTTGCCTAAACTGTAGAACAGAAACATTGCTCTTACCTGCTGCAGGTAAGAAGCCCCTTCAGGCATCTGTACAGCCTGCGAAAGTTAAGCAGCTTTCCTCTCTTTGCCCTCTGGGCTAGGCAGACCAGATGTACCATTTCAAATGGGACAGAAAACAACAGTACTGGCCTGTTTCAAGCAGGACATATGGTCAGCCTAATCTCACTGGGCTTAATTCAAGGTATCAGTAGGCCGACCATATGTCCCATTTGAAACGGGACAGTACTGTTGTTTTCTGTCCTGTTTCAAATGGGACGCCTGGTTTCTGTCCTGCTTAACACAGGAAAGTGTGGTCAGCCTACTCGGCTCACCAGCACCCCCCAGCTGGCTGCGGCTCTGCCAGGAGAGGAGGGATGGCCACGCATAAAACACACGAACACCAACGATAGCTGATGAGCTAAGAAAAAGTTCGCAAAATAATATCATCATGTTTTAAGAAAGTTTGTGAATTTGTGTTGGGCCACATTCAAAGCTGTCCTGAGCTGCATGCAGCCTGTGGGCCGCAGGTTGGACAAGCTGGTGCTAGAGGGTCTGTACAGTGACCTGCATCCAGTGACATCCCAATGGCATTCCAGCAGCTGCTACGTCTCCATCCTAACGCTCCTGCCAGCACCGGTGTCCGCAGTGCGTAGAGTGTTGATTTTACACTGAAAGCACATGTGGCTCCCATTTACCAGTCACCGTAAGGAGGTCAGGTGGTGTGATTGGCTTTCACCCCGTCCCCTTGCTGCTGACCCCCTGCTCTGTTAATCGTGTGGCTTCCCATACATTCTCACCTGAACCTTAGTGTGTAAGGCCGTGAAGTCCTCTGCAGCCCGGCTGTAGGTCTTTTGTGAACATCGGGACAGGCATAGGTGTGAACCTCCAGTGCAGTGAGTGGGCGAATGACCTGCGTTAGGGATTTAGGACCCACTCCCCTTTGAAACACTTGCACAGAGTGGTCATTTGAAAGCACAGTGCAGGCCTGCTGCCTGGAGTTGGTGTGTTTGGGCCCGGAGATGGCAGGTCAGGGCAGAACTGGTGGAACCAGAAGAGCCAGCTTTGCATCGGCACCAAGGGCAGGTGGCTTAGAGGTTTGGGGGGACGCCTGGAGTTCCTGCTTGCCCTTCAGACAGTCATTGTAAAGACACCATTGTTTTGGTTAACATGTATTGAATGTGCCTATTATGTGTCAGTCACTGTGTTCTCATTTAAATTTCACTGCTTTTCTATGCAATAGTATGAAAGTAGACTCTTTGTTAACTGGAACTCAAGCAACTGGCCAAACTCTCAAGCAGCCAGCAAAAATTGCTTGAGTTCTGGTTAACCGAGAGTCTGCTTACATTTATCCAGCATCTACCAATCCCCATGGGTACCCATTAAAGGACAGTCTACTGCACTATTACCTCAATTTTATAGATAAGAAAACTGAGGCTTAGAGAGGTTTCATAACTTACGTAAAATCACAGCTATTCCATGATGGGCTGGAATTTGAATCTAAGCTGTTTGACTCTAACCATTTTGCTACACTGCCCTGTGCAGGTGCAGTGGCTGGTGTGGAGGTATTGATAACATTAACATCATCGGCATCCCCATTGCTTGGGAGGTCTCAGAAATTGCTGCCAGCTAAGAGAGATAGATGGGTCGGTCTGCCCTTTGCCTACCTGTTTCACTGAGGAACTCCAATGGAAAGCTGCACTGCTCCCAGCGAAGACCCTCCAAGTCTGGCCCAAGGCATGAGCTTCCCTCAGCGAGCCGCTGTGGGAGGCTGACGCCCTGGCACTGCCCCCTCAACCTGCCAGCTGGGACTTGCACTTGGACAGCCCTTCCTCCCTCCTCCTGACATCTCCCTCCTGGATGGGGAGTGCAGAACTATGGGTGACTACCCTAAGGCTATTCCCTTTTCTCCTGTAGAAGCTGAACCTTAATCCTTACCACCCATCTCACTCCTTCCTTGTCCTACTTTAGAAACTCTCCACCCCAACCCTCCCACAACACCTGACTTCTCCAGAGGGCAGTGCAGCTTTACAAGACCATTGAACTTGAACTTTGTAGTATCAGCTGCCATCTCTCTAGATTCTGCCTTCTCATGCTAGGTAGTTTCTATCCATCCATAGCCCTTCTCAGATGCTTGAGTCAGATCCCCTCATGGAAATTTCCACTTAGAGCTTATAGTTGCTCAGTCTCCTTTCTCCTCCCACCTCCAACATGATCACTTTCCCCAGCTTTCTTTGTGAGTCTTTCTTTCTCTTCTTTATGTTCATTTTGGACTCTTAATGTTCTTTGATGACTTTTTCCCCAAGTTCCCCTACATGTCCCCCTTAATGTCCATTACCATTCAGCATTACCTGACAGAATGTCCTGTTGTAGTTCTCTTCCTTATTCCTTTTCTGCTCTCTTCTTATTCTAATGACTTTCTTTGCTATTACCTAAAAAAAGCAGATGGGTTTGTTTTTTGTCCAGTCTACCTCTACAACTGCTAACTCCACAGGGGTCTTAAATTTTTATGCAGGGGTAGGATATATCACATGGATAAGGGAAGATACGCGGTGACCCACTGAATTAAAAACAAAAAACACCTAACACTTTGATAGTTTTATTGTAATTGTGCCAGACACAATTCTCAGCTCTTTATATATATTAACTTGTTTAATCTTCATAGCAGTTTCTGAGCTGATGAACATCATCATCCTTGTCTTAAAGATGAAGCAAAGGGGGCACAGAGAAGCTGAGTAACTTGCCCAAGGCCACATAGACAGATGGTGAGCAGGTTGAGTCAGAACTCAAACCTGAGCATGGGAGCAGCTTGAGAGGCATGTTGCTCACCTGCCTCTAAAGAGCTGATGATTAATAAACAAAAGAGATGAGAGAGAGGTCACCTCCAAAACAGTCAGGCAGGGGAACACACACACACACTGCCCTTTCTCTCTTTCCCTTCCTCTTTTTCAGTCTCTCCTTTGAAAAAAGGCCGTCATTTCCTGTATACAGAGTGAGGAGAAAGACGTCAAGTCACCTCTTAGAGTCTATCAGTCATTTCCTGTTTCATTGCCATCTTTGTAGTTTACAGTCAGCACTCAGACTCTCTAGAGAAAAGGAATTTCACCTTTTTGGAAAAGGCATCTGATCCATATTTGTAGTCTCAGGATAGAGTGATCAAGCTGCATGTTTTGCAAGCAATGCAAATATGTCCGTACCACTGCCCTTTACTCAAAGAACTACATATCCCATAGTGCAGCAGGGGAAGCTGACCTGACCAGGGTTTGAAACCGCTACACTTGGTTTGCTAGCAGCCTCTCCCACCAAAGGCAGCTGCCATAGGGGAGGCTCTTCCTAAAGAAGCAGGCACAGTATCCAGCCTGTGAGTTGTCTTTAGGGTGCTCCCTGGGTGCCTGTACTTCCCACCACACCTGAACCCCTGACGAAACTCATTCTAGCCTCTGTGCAAGCATCTGAGGTTCCCCACCCCTTTCCTTAACTTGGTACATAAGGAAATGATTAAGGAGTTAGAATATAATACCGAGGGCAAAGTAATTAGTACAAACAATTGCCCTGGGGAGAAAATAACATAAAGAGGTCTCTCTCTTGATCTTTTCACTAAATATTTGGCAAAATGGAATGGGATGAAGTTGTAGAAGAGAGAGCTGGTCTCAAGTTCAAAAAGCAAATGCATAGAGTAGAGGAGTTATTTACCCTGTAAGGAATAGATCGATCTTTTTCAGGTAAGTAGCAGAAGTGCAATTCAACAGCTTCTTAATATGTACTCTGCGTCGATTTATCTTTCCTTTTCCCCTTTGAGTATCATTCTCTTTTCGGTCGTCCTGAATTAACTTTGGACTCTGGGACATAATCTTTCCCTTCTCTCTCATTAAAGCCTGCCCCCTCCCATCCTGGCCCATCTTCTAGGTCGTCTGTTCTGTAGCTAACCGCACCCTCCCTGCTGCTTTGAGTTCAGGACCTGTGAATTGCTTTGTAAAATAGACACGGTTTCTTCTGGCTGAACAGCCCTCCTGAGTGCCGTTCACTACCCGGGGCTGTATGGCAGGTGGATGCCTTTAAGAGCTCAGTAGGTAAACGGATTTGGTCGATTGGGAGACTGGCTGGAGTCCCATTAACATGGGTCTGATTTCTGTATGATTTTGATGAAACAGAACATCCTCGTTCCTGGGTACTAGCCTTCTGCTCTCCATCTGCCCGTATATTTGACTGGCAGCCCAGGAACAGAGAGGACTGCTGGCCACAGCGATAGCCAGAAGGAACATTACAGGCCTCTGAGCGTAGATGACACGTGTGGAATGGGCATGGTCCCCACACCTTTTTTTTTTTTTTTTTTTTGTGGGTGTGTGTGATGGACTATACCTCTATTACAGTCCTAGCAAAGCCTGTTACCCTTTTCAAGTTGATTGCATCTGTGACTATAGGGCTTATAGAAACCAGGAAATAAATAAAAGAACCAATCTATTGGCCTAAATGTTATCCTGTTATTCTCATCCCCGTCTTTTCATGTGGGCTTAGGAACTTGGTGCCTCTTGGGCTAATAGAGTAAGATGGGATATCTTATATTTAAGATGGCTGGAAATGAATGTACCTTTAGGAACCAGGGTATGTGCCTTTTTTTTCTCCCTAAATTTTAATCTTGATAGTTGACCTGTTTGGTTAGGTGTTTTGATCTACTTTTCTGCCTAAATAAAGCAAACACGAGTGAATCTTTTTTTTTTTTAATGTTTATTTATTTATTTTTATTGTTTTTGACACAGAGAGAGAGAGAGAGATACAGAGGCAGAGGGAGAACTGAACTGGGGGAACTCCCCAGTTCAGCATATGGGTCCGCACAGGCCGGGGCCGGGACTCGATCCTCGGTCCCCGGCGCTGCAAAGTAAGCTCCTAACCCACTGAGCCATCCCGGCTTCCCCACGAGTGAATCTTTGATGATTCCCTTTAAAAATCGTTTCCACTGGACATAGGAAATTTATTAAGTGTATCTACTAACCTCTGGATAGACCAAAGATTTCCACCCCCTAGTAATTGATAATGTATTTTCATATAATTTGCCATTTTCAAAAAGGGGGGTGGGGAGAGTTCCCAAAGGGAAATATCAAATTAATTGAGATCATATATTTTCTGGGTGTATAATAATGGGGACAAGAGTTGGAGACAGACTGAGGGGGCAGAAGTGACGTGGTGGAACATTTTAGTATGATATTTAGTGGAAAGGGATTTGAAGTCAGTGAACACAGGTTTGAGTCCCAGGTCCGCTGTGCTTTCTCAGTGACCTTGGACAAGTCGCTTAAAATCTTTGAATCTCAGTTTAATTACCTTTGAAATAGAAAAAACAATACCTCACAGGTTTCCTTTGCATATCAAATGAGGTCATAGATTTGAAATGCATTGTCAATTATGGAGCACTGTACAAATGAGAGTTGTTCTCTTATTCCTGTTGTTAAGCCAGACACATGGATGCTGGTAGCAAACTGGTAGAATGTTGGTGTTGCCATTCTTTTGGAAAACTCTCCCAGCCTGTGTTGGTTTAGCTGAGTATGCAGTGTCATTGTGAAGTCAGGCCGGGACAGAAGAAGCAGGGTAACAGAAAAGAATGAGGAAAGGGTTGGTTGGACTGGATGAGTGAGCACACTATCATTGCCTTCTGTTTTCATTCTCCTATATTGTAATCAGTGTAACCCTTACTTTTCTGGGTGTTTCTATGCTCTTGGTGGGGGGGGGGGGGTGAGGATATAATTTCTCTCCATTTTTGAGGGGAAAGTCTGTATGGAGTTGAGAAACGTGCTGGGAGACCTTTCTTTGACATTTTTACTCTTCTCTGGGCCTCAGTTTCTCACCTGCAAAATGGAGCCAAAGCCTTAAGGTCCCATCCATCTGTAACATTCTGTGGGGAAGTGTGAAGGAATCGGTGTCGTTCCAGCAAGCTCAGGTTAGCACGAGAGATGAGCTGATGGGGGAAATGCTAGCGAGGAGTTATGTGTGCAGGCGCGCCTGAGGAAACTGGTCTACTTTTCCATCGGTTACTCTCTCTGGGAGAACTATCTCTGTAAAGACTCGAATGTGTTCGATTTAACTTTCTGGCCGGAAGATAAGTGGTTCAGCGAAGCACACAACCTCATTTCTCTGCTGGTTTCTAGGAGGGGAGTTGTTCTCTTTCGTTCCTGCTGGCGAGGGCCCCAGCATAGGCACAGTGCTTTAAGGTAAAACTGTGAGCAGCCCCTCCCCCTCCCCCCTCTAGGGCGGGAGGCCTGATCCCCTGGCCGCCCGAGTAAAGCGGGCCAGAGAGGAAGCTGTAGTCACTGCCAGCAGAGCGGCCTGTCCCTGCTGGGCAGGAAACGTAGAGTGATGAATGGGGCCGGATGAAGTCATCCTGCTCCTCCAATCAGGCTGCTCCCAGAGAGCCTGGAGCCTCTGCAGATGCAGCCGGGCGGCCGGCTGCTCTCATGTGCCTTGACACAGAGGCTGTGAGTCTCTGGGAGTGGAGGCGGGGTGTGAGCCGCCCGCTCCTGGCTCCTGTGTAGGCCTCAGTCAGTCTGAATGTTATTGCAAGGTGAGTGGCTTCGCCAATTCCTCTCCCTCTGCATCCTTCAACTGGCTGTGCTGGGCTCCAGCTTCCTGGCTCCGGTACCTCCTTGCACAGCACCTTCTGCTTCCGTCTGAGTACCTGCACCTTCCTGAGGTTCTCACACCTGCCCCCCCACCAGCCCTTAGCCTCCTCCCTTCCTGCTGCCCTCAGCACTTGCTCAGTTAGCCTCTTCCACATGCTCCCCTCTTCCTGAGCCATGGGGACCCCACCCCGTTGGCTGGGTGATGGGAGGGTAGGGCTTTCACCTTCGTGCTCTCCCCCAGCAGGGGGCGCCCTGGTGAGCCCCACACTTGCCTCCTGGGAAGAAGTACCAGGCAAGGGGAGATGCCCCCAACTCAGCCTGGTATGAGCATCTGTGGGAACACAGACTGGTCCCCCCGGCTTTCTGGGGACCCCAAGGCTCTTTCCTTTCCCCCAACAGAGGAGTTCCTAGGGGGCCAGAGAGTAGAAATAAGCGTTATTCTCCCTGACCTTGCAGAGGGGTGGTTGGTTCTTTCCTGTGGACGTTTGTGACTCTGCCTTTTCTCTCTGGATCGCACTGCTGCCCCTCAGGCCAAGCAGAGATCATGGAGCCAGCTGATATGGCGACAGCAAAGGTAGGATGGAAATGCTGCCGGCCGCACTGTGCGTAAGTGGCTTCGCTTGGCAAGTTCTGCCTTCGGTTCACTTTTCTGTCCCCTCTTGTCCCTCAGCCCACCACTCCTGAGCATCCAGGGGCTCTTTCACAGTGGAGGGAGGTGGTGTGAGCTTGAGGACCTCACGAGAGGGGGGGACAGGCCATCCTGACACAACATATTTGTCAGCTTTCTGTGCCCAGAAGTCTGAGTGGGTGTGTGAAGGTTGATCTGTACCTTGGTCTGGGCAGACTTATGTGTCTGTCTTTCTCTTGAGCTTTGCCTTGCTTTTCACTCCTTTTTAATCACCCCTCGCCTTTATTCTCCCTTGCTTCTTCCTCTGCCCCGCATTTTGATGCTTCTTAATCCCTTTTTTCCCAATCCACACTCTTCTGCTTCTGTGTGATTCCCTTTCCCTCTGCCAGTGTATAAGAAATGGGTGGGGTCGCTGTGGGCTGGACAGTTTTAGGAGCAGAGACTGCCTCTCATCCTGCAGCAGAGGTTGGCCTTGGGATTGGCCAGGAGTTTGTCTCTGAGTGGCAGATGCTGCTGTCCCCTCCCACCGTTCATCTGATGGCCCAATGGAAGTGCAGGTCCGGGCACCTCGGCTATGGTGCCTGGGTGCTGTGTTGCATGGACCCCATAGGCACACTAGAGGGCGTTCCTGAGATACGTTTCCAATCTCTCCTGAATACGGTTTGCAATTTGAAAATTTTCTGTGCATTTTCCAAAACGAGGCGCTTGAGCCACTGAGAGTGGATAGAGGAACTAAGGAGGCTGTGTCTGTAAGCTCCAACCCCAGCCCCTGTGTGCAGGGAGTGACCTGTAGTTCTTCTAGAATATCTCAGCCCTTGGTTTAGGACTCTTTGGCCAAATGGCTATGTCTCCTTTCTCTCTGAGATGAAAGACTGGATGGCGCTCAGACTTCTGGAGCAGGTTGTGTACCCCATGTATGCATAGAAGGGACGATGAGGTAAGAGGCTGACGCATCAGCGATGCTGTGGACAGCCATGTGTTCAAGTGCTCATGACACAACTGGGAATCACAGAACTAGGTTCTTGACCCCTTTCTCCCACTCCCACGTGCTGTGTGATCTGATCCGAGTTACTTAACCTCTCTGGGCTTTCATCTCCTAGTCTGCACATTGGTGAAAATTACATGCATCTGTTGTTTTAAATAGCTTAGAACTGTCACATACTTTGTTTTCTTTGCAGAAAAGATGTAGGGAGAACAAAACCGAATGAACAAAACTGAGAACAGTGCTTCCTACACTCCTGGACCCCCTGATTCCCTCCCTCACTCCTGCCTTGTCCTCTTCCTGTTCCCCCTCCCCTCTCTTTTCCCTCCTTTCACAGGCATTTGAATACCCACTTTGAGTATGGATGGTGTGAGGTTCTGTACCCGCTTGGCAGTGCACAGAGGCATTCAGGGGAGCAGCCACCTGCAACTGTGTTTGGATCCCAACAATTTGTTCCAAATGCTGTGTGGTTGCGAGGCTACTACCTGTGATTTTGAGTGTAATCTCTCGCCAGGCTCACCCTTTTACAAACCTGCTAATCAACTAGCCCTTGAAGTTGTCAGTGGTTTGGGATCAACCAGCTGGCCCTCCAGGGGAGGCAGTGGTGAGCTCTGAGGAAGGAGTGGTTTGTGGGGTTGGGGAGCTATTCTGCAGTTAGTTTGCACATGTGTGTTTATGCCTGCATTTGCATACGTAAAGAAGCAGGCTGCTGCTTTTGTCTTCAGCCCTTGCCATCCCTCAGTCCAGATTGCAGGCTATCTAATTAGGTGTGGAACAAGACCTCAGAGCTGGACTGTTCTGGAAGCTAGTGTTTGCTTTAGGACCTTGACCGCAGAGCGACTGTGATTGGTCACAGAAACAGATGCCATTTAACCCCAGCACTGTCATCCTAGTTCTTTAACCTTTTTTAGCCCAAACCTTTTGGAAGGAGTTTAGTTCAGGTGTTTTCATTCTGGGACCATGCACCATGAAGGTCCTTGGGTGGACTGTAGGAAAGAGTCCGCAAGCCTCTGGCATTTACAGGCGGAGTTATGAGCCTCCTTGCCTGCTTCAGGGACAGCGTCTGTGGCTCTCCTCAGACATCCAGAACCTTTACCTGATCAGGATGCTCCCGTAAAGAGCCTGCTTGCAGGTTGTAGTTTGCAGCTCAGGTACAAAGAGCACCTGCCTCTGTGTTATGGCTGATGGCCTGAATATCTGATAGTGTGTGAATGCAGTGGAACTGCAGAGTAAAAAAATCATATTGTGACTCATTGGTAAGTCATTTACATATGATTTAGATATTATTTTTTAAATGTATACATACATATAAATGTATCTTCCTTACCTTAACCTTTCCACTTTTATTTCTGAGGTACTGTCCCCAGGCTTTCTCTCAACCCCCAGTGAATTGGGTCGAGTTACCCCATAATGAAATAGTTTGGGCTCTTTTTTTTTTTTTTTTTTTTTTTGACACCATCTCTTCTATTGGGGCTCGAAATGGTAGCTCTGGGCTGGAAGTGTGGTCACTCTTGATGACAACACTGCCTGTTTAGACTCTTCAGTTCCTGGAGCAGGGCTTTTGGAAGTGTGACCTCATCTCCTGGATTGTGAGGCTGTTATTGCATTGCCATGTACTACTGCTTTTTTTTTTTTTAAAGGTTGCAATGACCTGACATGACTGTGTTAAGATGTATAGATGATAAATTATGTCCCATGGGTTTCTATTTTAACCTTGAGAACGAGGTTGATAACCATTCATTCATCCATTCAGCAAATGTTTATTAAGTGCCAATCATATGGCAGCAGAGAGTGCTATATGGAGGTGTTAGAAGGATAGCACAAGATCACCAAGCAGTTGCGCATGGGATCTTAGAGGAGACAAATGAGTAAATAAATGGGAAAGGAGTGGCACAAGGTAAAAAGGTTTGTAATAGAACTGCAGGTGCTTGTCTGATGTTGTCTCGGCAGGCACGAGGGCTTTCTAAAGGACATGATGTTTGATCTGAGGCATGGGTGGGAGTTTATCAGATGGACTAGAGAAGAGAGGTGATCTAGTTATGACTGGGACTTGAACACATCTGGGTTCAGATGCCAGTGCTGCCACTTTCTGGCTTTACCAGCTTGAGCGAGTTATCTCGGCCTTTCCTAGTCTCAGTTTCCTCATTTGTAAATGAGGGTGATACTATCGAGCCCTCAGGATTGTTGTGACAATTAAATGAGATAACCTAAGTAAAATGCCTGGCACGTGTTCACTAAGCAGTACAAGGCAGGAGACAGGGACAGCATGCATGTGGCAAAGCCCAGGTCACCAAAAGCAGCTGAGTGTGATTGGCGGATAGGATGTTTGTGGAAGACAGGAAGCAGGTAATGAAACTGGAGATGCAGGCAGGAATGGGCAGAGCCGTGACAGCCTTATGCAGCACTGAGGTTCTGCACGTGCTGTGAACAGCTGAAGGATTTTAAGTTATCAGATTTGCTTTTGAAAAGTACTCTCTGGCTACAAGGTAGACAATGGATAATTTCCCCATTTTGCACCTGACGGATTTTAAGTTATCAGATTTGCTTTTGAAAAGTACTCTCTGGCTACAAGGTAGACAATGGATAATTTCCTCATTTTGCACTATTTCTGCTATCTTTTTACATGGAACTATGAGCTTTTCAAAGACAGGGGTTATGTGCTTTTCTTTTTCTAAGCCACAAAACCCCTACCATCTAGCACATTAGTTGTTGGATGTTCAATAAATATTTGGTGAATGAACAAATAGGAGAGAGAGGTAAGTACAACTGCAAGCCTAAAGATGAGACTGAAAGACAGATAAAAAAAGATACTAGAAAACAAACTCTAGTTCTCTTTAGGAAGCTAGAATTAACATCATTTCTACCTAAATAAGTGGGAGGTGGGCAAGGAGTGTGGGATGAATTCCAGGTGTCTGACTGGTCACTTGGCAGTTGGTGGTGCCATTTATTGGGGGTAGTCACAGGTCAGAGTCAGAAGGTGATGTACGAGAGCTGTCCAGAAAGTTTCCAACCATGTAACCATTCTTACTATATTGACAATGGCTGGATTTTTTTCTGGACAGCCCTCATAGAGAGGCAGTGAGGAGTTTCATGGATTTACACTGGCTTCGAGGTACTGATGAGACATCTTGGGGACTGTTCAGGGACAATAGAAATTTTCTGCCCGAGGATAGGGGAGTGGTAGTGGTTGTACACATATATTTGGGAGGCACAGGCATCTCCAAGGCATAGTGAATGCATTCAAGACTAGATTAGGTCATATTAAGAAAAAAATTTATGGCTATGTAGGGGATAAGATATTAACTAGACTTGTAGTGACCATTTCTCAATATGCAGTTGATCCTTGAACAACATGGGGTATTACAGGTGTCAACACCCCACCCCCACCCCCAGTTGAAAGTTCACATATAACTTGATGCCCCCAAAACTTAACTTCTAAATAGCTACTGTTTATTGGAAGCCTTACTAATAACATAAACAATTGATGAACACATCTTTTGTATATTATGTCTATTTTATACTGTATGCTATAATAAAGTAAGCTAGAGAGAAGAAAATGTTATTAAGAAAATCATAAGAGAAAATACATTTACAGTATTGTTCATATTTGTTGGAAAAAAAAAACCTGTGTATAAATGGACCTGTGCAGTTCAGACCCATGTAATCAAGTTGTCAACTATATACGGCAGACACTCAGTTAACTGACACTTATGAGGATTGGTAGATGCTGGATAAATGTAAGTAGACTCTCTATTAACTGAAACTCAACCAACTGGCAAAAATCTCAACCAGCCAGCAAAAATGTTTTGCCAGTTGCCTGCGAGTGCTGATTGCTTGAGTTCTGGTTAACAGAAAGTCTACTGTACGTATATCGAACAATTATATCTCAATTACAAAAGACTAAATTAGGAACCCCTGTGACCCAGACAACCACCTAGAGACAAGGGAGTTGAAGGGAAGACTTTTCAGATCCTTGCCTAACAGCAGTTTAGAGGCTGAGGCTCTCCTTCCAGAGGAACGTGAAGCCATAGGACTGGGAAGGCCTTTCTTCACAGCGGAGTCTGAACTTGTGCATTTTGGGGAGAAATCGAAGAGTTGGTACACTGACACAGAATTGTCAGGTACTTATTTTACCTATCAAAGGTAACTAAACTAATCTATTTTTGTTTTGTTTACATTTAAAGAACATTTTAATAAGAACACAAAACTTAAAAGGATGCATGGTCAGATATTAAAAATTCAGTATATTTAGCTTTTGAAACTAACCAGGATGCTCCTTTGTTTTTCTTAACAGATCTTGTCAAAACTTCCACTGTGGGCACACAAGCACTTGGTACCCCTGAACCATCAAAGGTAGCTGGTGGCTTAGTATGAAAGGCCTCAGGAGCATTTACTGAGTAGCTCTGGTCACAAGACAGAAGAGAGCTGCGCTCTTAGGTTTATTCATGAGCCTGCCAGTCTCATGTTTTGTGGTGATGTGGAGAGAATATAGTAGGAGCAGGGACCTGGAATATTGTTGAACATTTTTCTTTAACTTTTAGGCGCTGATGAGAAAATGTCCTGATGGTCAGCAGGGAAACTTCAAAGTCCAAGCCATTAAATGCAGTCTGCTCCATCCAAATAAACCTGTATTTGTTGGCAGTGGTAGTGGCAATATGTTCTGGAAGCACTATTTCTGGACACCTGTCATGTAGATAGGAAGTTCATGTCTCCATAAGGGATAAAAACAAATATTGGATCCTTTTTCTGGCTAACTCTTTTGTGTGAAGACCAAGGTAATCAACAAATAATTATCCCAGACAGATTTAGTATAGGTTAGCTGATGGAAAAATATAAGATAGGTTAATTGATTGAAAAATTGGCATGATGATTACTAACCTGTGTTCATTTTGGAAAACAGAAGTATTCTGCCCTGATTATCCATACGTCTTTTATAGAACTTATTGCTTTGAACTGTGAGAAGAGTTTAATCTAACTACTTATGCCTGTATTTTATGATTCTTAGTAAATTATAAGCTTCTAGAGATTAGGGAAGATATTGGATTTAGTGCTGAAATATCATCGTGATTTGCCTGGGTCATGAGCATGTCAGCCACTCAAAAAGGATATTTATTGTTTGACACATAAAAAACTGATTGATCTAAAAGCTATATCACTAAATAAAATTATAAAAATATTCCCAACATTAGAAACATTGTTCAGGTAAAGGAGACAAAGTAGATCAGGAAGCATAGGAATGGGACCTGCCATGGTTGCAGTAAGTAGTGGACGTCTGTGGAAACTGGCTTGAAATACTAATAATGGTTAAATGTGCTAAGCACTTACTCCATGTTAACGTCTCCTCCTAACAACCTCTTGGGTTATCATTGTCACTTTTTTATAGATGGAGCCGAGGCTTAGAGAAATGAAGTGACTTGCTCAAGGTCACACACCCCTTAAGTATGGATTTGAACTGGAGTCTAGTTTCAGAATCCCTGTGCTAAACCACAGTACACACGTGTGGGACCAGTGTCAGGCCTGTGCCAGTGAAGAATGCGGTATTTCTAGGCTTGTCATATCAGCACGCCGTTTCTCTGCCAGCAGTAGGTTCTTGTGTCCTTGGCCAGGGGACTTTCACTGTTAAAATGAGTTAGCAGTTCGTGTTTGTTGACAGTAATGCTTCGATGTAACTTAGTTGAGGAAGGAGAACTTGCCACTTGGTGGGAGAAGTGCGAGCAGCAGCTGTCTGTGTGGTGTGGGTACTGCATCCCTGAGAGAGCCTGCGAGTGTAAGCCCCCCTCTGCATTCCTGACACCATCAGTCACCCAGGTTTTCTCCTGAGAATAAACCAGGAGGTGGGGTAATTAGAAACTGCCTTGTTTCTTCCATCTGGCAGCAGAGATGTTCTTTTGTTCTGCATGTAATTAGAATGAGTGAAATCAGGCCGTGTTTCCTCTCTCCCGGTTTGGGGTTTCTCAGAGGTGCATGTGTACCTTTCCTGACAGGAGAGCTTTTTCCCTCCAAGGGGCTGCCCTTCTGTCTATCAGCAGAGAGAGTTGGGATCCAGGACACATAGTGAGGGGCACAGACAGCTGAACCGGCACCTAGTCAGGCAGTCACGTGTTCAGGAAGGTAGGAGAGAAAGAGGGGGCCCTCTTTGGGATTCTCATCGCCACAGAAACGCTTGGCTTCTCTTATTCAGCCAGAAATTCTCCATGGAGAAGGGAAGGCCAGAGCTCCTTCAACAGGGAGAGATGGCTTAGCTGGCTTCCCGCTGAGAAGAGGTTTCCCCAGGCCAGAGGGAAGTGGGGGCTTGTGGTACCAGGCTCAGGACTTTACCCTGGACTCGCTCCTCTTTTTTTTCAGCTCCCATCCCTAGAAGCAGCTCCTAGTACTGGGCCCGTTTTCTCCTCCATACGTGTGGTTTATTTAGCACTTCCCCACCGGTTTGTTGTGGGCAGCACAGGACATAACATATGGGAGAACATGTCAAAGTGCAGTGTCCAGACACCCATCTGTCGAAGCCCCTGGAGCCTCCGTCCTGTGTTGGTGAAGCACCTGGGGGCAGGATGAAATGTACTGGAGTCTGGCTTTGACCTTGCCCCTCCTGTTGGCAGCCTGAAGGCACTTTCTGGCTTAGCAGATTGTGAAGGAGGGACAAAGAAGGATGGGAGAGGTCTGTCTAGTCCTCTTGTGTTTTATTTTTTTTAACTAGTCCCCTAACGAAATCCCTGGTGACATGAGGAATCCCGCTTGCTTTCCACACAAGCCTCCCAGCCTCCATGGCTCTGGCCTATGTGGCCCACCCTTCCCAGCAGAGGACATGGGGGGATGGGGGGTGCAGGGGCGGGTACTGGTCCCTTGCTGTAGGAGGGGCGAGGCTGGCTCCAGAGGCTCCCAGCTGGGAGTTGACACAGATGAACAGACCAGAAAGCAAGATCAGTACTTGCTTCCCACGCTGTCACCCCAGAGCCAGTGACTAATAGTGACAGGGTGGGGAGAGGAGAGTGCTGAAGGGGGTCATGGGGGACAGAGAAGTGGTGGGGCGCACCTGATGGGGAGCAGCTCTGGCTGCCTCCCGGTCCCTCACACAGGATCAGTTGACCACAGTTGGGAATTTGGAAGACGATTCTGCAGGAGGAGGAGGAGGAGGAGGAGGCTTGTTGGTGAAATGGAGTGTTTGGGAGGCTGCTCCCTCCCCCGCTGCGCCTCTCCAGCTTCCTGACCTCCAAAATGCTCCTTAAATATAACACTCTCAGCGCCTGACGACTCCCCTGCCTGAGCAGGGAGCTTTGATTCCGGCCGAGGCCGTGTGACTGCAGTGGCTCTGGCCCAGTTTGCCGGCTCTTGGAGGCCCGTGGCTTTGCTGGCACTGCGGCTCTGCTCCCCTCAGAAGGGGCAGAGGGACAGCTGCACAGGAGCCAGGAACCTGGGATGGAATGAGAGCCTCGGGGATCGCTTCGTCTGTCTACTTTCTGCTCCAGATATGCTCCCAGGGACTCTCCAAGGTCGTAAGGAGACTTGGGCTTCTGGGACCAAGAAAGAGCCCCCCGATGGGGAGGTGGCAGTCAGGAGGGCTGAATTCTTCCATGGATCCCCAGCTTCCAGCTGTCCCTGGCCACTGCCTGGCTCAGCTGCTGACACGGCCACCAGCAGTTTGCTCCAGTTGAAAGACCTCTGGCCATTTTAGTCCCTTCTGATGAATGTGGCAAGAAGCGCCAATCCTGGTTTTGCTGGATTAGAAAGGGAACAGCACCAGAGTGGGCGAGACCTTTAGGCTCGTAGGAGGCCAAGAAAAAATCAAAGCAGATAAAATCCAAAAGGAACTTTTCCCAACCTCCATTCCAAACCCAGTGAAGTGTGGAAGGAACCATTGTAGCAAGAGGCTTGGAGCCATACAAACCAAACTTACGTTCATCAAACTCTGTAAACACATTGAACTTTTGAATATTCATGGGCCTGGGAAGGCCAACAGTTTGAACGTAGATTTTTGAAAATGCAGCCAACACAGAACATTTTCTTGGTTGATCTTCCCCCTTTACCATCCTGTCCTTTCCTCAAGTCTGCTGACAAAAACCCCAAAAGATTGATGTCAGGTGTTTTCTAATTACTGTGTTTAGTTTAAAATTGTTTCTGCCAGATACCGAATACATACCAAGATGATTTGTAAAACATTAAATATGTGTAAAGTACACCAAAAGAAGAAACAACAGACACAGATGCCAGGATGGCTCAGTGGGTTGAGCACTCATCTTGCAGCCCCGGAGTCCAAGTACGAATCCCAGTCCCGGCCCATGCAGACCCATATGCTGAACTGGGGTGTGCCCCCATTTCAGTTCTCACTGGGGTGAGCTTCCCATGCGGGAGGCCCTCGGCCGTTCCCGCCCTGCACAGCCCCGCGCCCACCTGTGGAATGAAACTGTAGAAAACTAATGATGTGCAACTATGGAGACTGCGCTGGGCCCTCCCCCCCGCCCTTTCTCTCTCTCTCTCTCTCTCTCTCTCTCTCTCTCTCTCTCTCTGTCAAAAACAATACAAATAAATCTTAAAAAAGGGGAAAAAAGAAACAACAAACATACTCCTGCCCCCCAGCTCCTCTGCTCCCCATCTTTGAAGGATGATCCCCTTTTGAATACTGAGTTTGTTCTTCTGTTTTTTTCATTTTATAGATACAAAGTACACTGATTTCCCTTTTCCACCCACTGGGGCTGTGTCCTGAGACCCCCTCAGTGGATGCCTGAAACCAGGAATAGTACTGAACCCTATATATACTAAGTTTTTTCTTATGCATACATACCTTAACCTTTTATTGCTTCTCTTTGGCATATTCCAATTGCCAGCATCACTACTCTTATGCTTTGAAGCCATGCTTATAAAGTAAGGGATACTTGAGCACAAGTATACTGATATTCCGTGATAGTTGGTCTGATACTAAGTGACTAAGGGGTGGGTAGCCTATGTAGTGTGGATAGTTGGACAAAGGGATTTGTGTCCCTGGCTGGTGGGAGTGGAGCAGGATGGTGTGAGATTTCATTGCTCTACTCAGAGTGGCATGCAATTTAAAACGTATGAATTGTTTATTTCTGAATTTTTCCTTTTAATATTTTAGACCACAGTTGACCCAGGGTAACTGAAACCACAGAAAGTAAAACTGAGGATAAGAGGGGGGACTATTGTCTCTATCTGTATAGATTCAGAATATTGGAATATCTGTATCTATGTGGATATAAAAGTATCCTTATATGTGTTTGTTCTAAAACTGTAAATACATGGAATCATATGGTATGCATTCTTCATTGATGTGCAGTCAGTAGGGAAGAAACTGTTAAGTGTTGAGGATGAATTTCTTAAACTTTACTACATGGTATAAAATGTTTTTTTTAGGTTAGCTGAACCAGTATTTCCACTAGCTTCTTTCCAACCTTGCTATTTTAAGATAATAATTTTTGCCAATTAGAAGGGTATGAGTTAGCATCTCATTGGAGTTTAAATTTGCATTTTCTTATACTAATGAGGTTAAGCATCTTTTTCTATATTTATTGATCATTTTCTCTTCTGAAAGTGATTATTCAAATTGTCTATTTTTCTAATTTTCTTACTTTTTTTTATTGATTTGTAGCTTTTTTAAAAAAAAATAAGTTCTGTGAACAGTTCCTTTTTCAGTTATATACAAGGGCTGTGCGGAAAGTATCCAGCCATATCACCATTCTCGTTATATTGATAATGGCTGGATTTTTTCCAGTTCAGCCCTTGTATGTTACAAATATCTCTCCCAGAAAAGCCTCGTCTTTTCTCTCTTACGATCAGTTTTGATGATCAGATGTTCTTAATTTTTCCATGGTTGAATCTATTACTCTTCCTCTGGACATCGTTGCAAATCGCTTGGTGAATGGTCAGGCAGTGATCTGTGTGTGGATCAGTTTGTAATTATGATTCATCAGGGGAGATTGTTTTTCCTCCTTCATTCACAGCCAAGATTTAAGACAGGCTGTTTTTCTTTTAGTTCCTTAGCAGCTTTCTTTTCCGTTCTTCTTAGGGTGATGGTATAGCCAGCAGGGTGCACTTCTTACTCCTCTCATGTTAGTGGGTGTTTGGCCTTACCCCTTGCCCACTGAGTTCTGTGAGGCCATGAAAACCAAAGCCCTGTTTCACAGGTCCTGCAAATACCCTCTCTAGAAAACGCATCCCCAAGGCTCTCCTTGAATTTTCTGGGTTTCTGCCCTCACTAAATTTGTGGTCTCTAAATGTTCCTTATTTAGATAATGGATTGATAGTTCATCAAACATTTTAAGAGAAAAAAATATATATTTTTCTAATTGTTTTATGTTATCCAGCATTTCTAGTTGTTTTTAGCAGGAAGGTCCATTGGGATGTCTAGTCTGCCTTGTTACCAGAAATGGAAGACTTCAGAATTTAGTTTTTTTCTAAAAATAATCTTGCTCTTCCTAAAATATGAATAGCAAGGAGCAGCCAGATTGCAGTCAGGCAGAATCGAATGCACCTGCTTGATCATTAATCGATATTCACCCCCAGAGTAATCTAGAATTATGTCAGTGTTGACAATTTACCTGCCAGGAAACTTTTCAAACCATATAAAACAGACTGCCCTCTATGAGAAGAAGGTAAGAGGAAACATACATTAAGTGAGAAATGTTTCTTCCTTTTGCTTGATCTTACTCTTTAATTTACTTCAGGGAAAGATAGTCTTCCTTTGGCTCTTTAAAACCATGTTTGAATCATATTTTGAGACTTTATGGACCACAAAAATGGAGCTCAGTGAAAGCCCTAGATTCAGGAACAAGAAAGCGCCAAGAGGAATTCAAGGTGGATAATGACTCTCAACCAACCAGACTCTTCTTTTCCTCCCCTTTTTGCGTTCCTCACATCGTGCGTGCGTTGTGTGGACACTATGTCAGCTAACTCATCAGTCATAGAAGAAGAAGCTGGCTTGATTTAGTTTCTCTTTTACCTGTTGCCTGGATTCTTTTTGTCCTGGGAGCATGTGAGCACTTATAAATCAGCTTGTCTGGTAGAGAAGATTTGTTTATGAGTGTACACAGTGATTAAGAGACCGGGCTTTGGAGTTGGACATGCTTGCATTCAAATCCCAACTTGGCAGCTTGCGGACTGTTTGGCATTAGGCAAATCAAGGCACTCTGCTCTGGTTTTCAGCTGCATTACCTGGCAAATAATATAGTGACTACTTCATAATGTAGAGATGCAGAGTAAATGAGGTCATGCATGGAAAATGGTTAGCACGATGCCTGACATGATATTCCTTTGATCAAATCTTACTAATAGTGCAAAAGGAGGTGAAGAGTACCAGCTCACGAATTTTAACATTTGCAATGCTGTGTTTCTAATGTAACACTTGAAAAGCTTTGATCCAGGCT
>PVKE010012591.1:0-38053 GCA_004027555.1 Craseonycteris thonglongyai
TCTCTTTCTGTCTCTATCTCTCTGTCAAAAACAATAAAATAAATCTTTAAAAACTAATAAGATAAAAAGTATGTGAAAATTGTAAATAAATTTGGGGTGTTTCCCTTCTTTTGAAATGCAAATTTATTTGAATGTTTTAATTTGGACTATTTATTAGCCATATCAGTTTGAGTCAAGTCAGAGCACATGACTGAAAAGAAATCTTGCCATGAAATATAGAATTAATTACTGCCCTAGAGAAAGAAGAAATGAAATATTGAAATAATATCAATTTTAACATGAGTCAAACAAATAAACACATCCAGGACCAAGTTCAAGTTCTACAACTGGAAAAATTTAAATAAATCACTTGGGCATTTCAATTGTTACTCTCTACATTATGAAGTGGCTGGTTGCTTGTTTTTAATATCTTACAATTTGAACATTAATATATTCGGACTGCTCATTTACCCAGCTCGCTAATTAGTGAGGTTTATTAGTTTTATTCTAAGCATTTTGTCCAGCAAGTTAGTACATTTATAGTACCCTGGAAAGATGAAGATTGTGGATCTTGGAAAACGGGTTCAATATCAAAACAGTATTATTAGTTAATAATGCAAAATGAATCCATTACACTTTTGTGTTTATGAGTATGTCCTTCAGGGAAATATTTGCTTAGCTCCTAATTAGTGAAGCAAAGAGAAAAGAGAGAGTTCAAAAACTAAGATTGTTATTAAATATTATGAAGCACGTAGAAACAAGAAAGGAAGTAAGTGAAATGGTGACTAACAGGACAGTCAAAAATATATCTAGGAAAATGTGTAAAAAGAAGAAAAACCATTATAACAATTAGTTGAAAACAAACATTGTTTTTCTTAATACCAAGAATCAAATACTTATAGAGTATAAATAGAGAAGCTATTTCATTGTTATCTTTATTGTTAGGTTTTGAGCTACAAGAAAATCTTTTAGGTTACTAGAAACAAAGTTGTGATCTAGTAGAATATCCCATTGACCTCAAGACAAAAGCACTGCATTATGGAGTATAATTATAACATTTTCTGAGCACAATTATTTGGCATAAATTTCCTCATGAGCAGTATGGTTACTTTTTCAGCCAATATGTAAAATGATTTGAAGAGCAGTAGCACGTTTAGCTTTTCTTCGTGGAAGTTAATATACTGTTTTTACCCCTATGTGTTTGTGATAATGCTCAACAAAATGTTTCCTCCGTATACTTCTATCCCTGCCCACTTCTTCTTCCTTCTCCAGGTATAAGTCTTTACCGTCAGCAGAGAGCTGATATTTTCCTCAGCAGTTTTTCTAATCTTGCCAATCAACACATATTTACTGAGATATCTACAGTGTGGAAGGTCCTGAGTTTTTGGTGTTATTGGTGACATTAAAAACAAAAAGTATAGATTATAGTTGTACTTTTAGTGAGAAAACATCATTTTTATGCACATGAAATGATTAATAATAAAGACAGTCCATTTCAGGTGCTGAATATTTGGACTATGCGTGGAGAGATCATGGTAGGTTGGGTGTGAGACAGAGTCATAGTAAACATCTCTGGGAGATACACAAAACTGGCGACTGGTTGCCTCTAGGGAGGGAGACTAGAAATTAGAAGAAGGGACATTTACACTTTTCACCAGGTGTCCTTTTTGTATGGTTTTAATTACTTACATGTGCTCATACGATGGGGGACTCAAACAAAAACAAAATTTATTTATTAAAAAACCGAGTTTATTCTTACATGTATAAACTTAAGTCACCTTCAAAGTACTCTTCTTTGATGTAATACACCTATCGAGACACTTCTTCCACTGCTCAGAACAGTTTTTGAACTCGTCAATTTTGATGCCTGTTAGTGCTTCTGCTGTATTTTGTTTATCCTCTCAACAAAACATTTCCCTTTGAGGACTTTTTTCATCCAGGGAAACAAAAATAATTATCTAGGGCAAGATAAAGTGAATAAGGATGGTAGAGCACAGGGATCATGCCATTTTTGCTCAAAAACCCCTGAACACTCAGTGGGGTGTAGGCAGGTGCATTGTCATGGTAGAAGAACCAGTCATCTGTTTGAAGACATTTCTTCCACAAATTGTGATGCAATTTTCTCAAAACTTCCAGATAAAAACTTTGGTTGATTGTTTGACCTGAAGGAACAAATTCCAAGCACACAGTTTCTTTCATATCAAAGAAACAAATGATCATTGTTTTCCGATAATTTTTTTGGTTCCCCATCGTCTAACTCTATCTGCAATAGAGATGTCTTGTTTCACTGTTGAACATTTTGAAAATGAAAAAAACAAAAGCGCATCTTAAGTTCTACATGTTTGATGACTCTGTCATGAGTGGAACGTTATTCAGATTTACCTTGTTGCCACAGACAAGGAAAACAACTCTTTAATTAATGTAAGTCTCCAGAAATGTTAAGTATAAAACTATGAAGATGCTAATGACTTGAATTCCTAGTATTCCAACTCAAGGCATTGGAATACAGTGAGCTTTCTTGGTAGGAGAAAATAGGCAGGTGGGTCAGATCCTATTCCCTTTTTTTATTTTCTCCTATTCCTCAACTAAAGCAGAATCTGAGCCACTCGCTCTTCCTGGCTGCATCGTCAGCCCCGTCAGCAGCAGCCTTAATAACTTGGGAGAAGAGGGCGGGAGTGAAGCACATGGCAACCCTTCTATGCGTCAGCTAATTCCATGCTCCAGCTATAGCCTTGGGGGGAATGAGAAATCCCAAACAGATGCTTTTTCTAAAGGTGAGGGAGAACATAAAGACTGATCCTGCCTAAAGAAAGATTCAAATAAAAAGTACATCTGTATATTTAAATCCAGCATGAGTAAGCGAATGCTGAAGATTTTAATAGCAAATTTGAACACTTTTCAGCTCCTGACTATTTTAGTTTTTCAACTACTTTATGCAAGTTTATGCTCCAGTTGTTTTTGAGCTTTATCTTTCCTCTTGTCCAAAGTTAAGTACAATAAACCAAAGTGAGTATTTGTTAATTATATACCTATATATATATATAGGTATATCTATATTCATATATAAAACCAACTAGTGTGAATAAGACATATGTGCATACTGTTTAATTGTCATCAAGCATTCAAGTAAGCTTTATAATTACCTCCTACTTGCCAGGTTGGAGAAACTGTGAGGACACTGTTCTAATAGGAAGGTACATGACTAGACGTCAGAGGTGGGCATCTTTGGGTTGGAATCATGACTTCACACCTACTATTCATGTGTCCTTAGAAAGAAATTTTTTTCATAGATTGAAAAATCTGCCATACATATTTGCTCCCCTGGCCCTAGTAGGAGAAAAGCTTGTATGAGCACAGGAAGAGGTGGGAGCCACTGACAAAGAAGGATCAGACTATATGGTCCCCACCAAATCCCTGCTTCCAGAGAGAGAGAAATTTTTGTGAGAAACCAAAGTCTGCTATTTTTTCAGCATATTGGTTTTCCAAGGCTTCCAAATAAAATACTATACACTGGGTAGCTTAAATGACAGAATTAATTTTACCACCATTCTGGGGGTTGGAAGTTCAAGATCACATGGTGCCAGCAGGTTGGTTTCTGGAGAAGCCTTTCTCCTTGGCTCGCGGACAGCCATCTTCTTGCTGTGACCCCACAGGACCATTTTCCAGTGTGCATGCACTTCTGGCGTCTCTTTGTCTTCTTATAAAGACACCAGTCCTACTGAATTAGAGCCTCACCCTTATGACCTCATTTAACTTTAGTTATTTCCTTAAAGACAGTAGCTCCAGCTACAGTCACTCTGGGGATTAGGGCTTCTACATATGAATTTTATGGGGACACCATTCAGTCTATAAAGTCCAGGAAAGCCATCTATAACATACATGATGAACTGTAACTTAGCAATTATTATTTATCTATAGCCTTTCCCCACAAATCTCACTTCCTCTGTCTCAATCACAGACCCACACACATACACATACACGCACACACACTATAGACATACACATCCCTGCATATTTCACAGTCACACAAATAGCCTCGGCTTAGTACTTTGTCCCTACTTCAGAATTTTATACATTTTCTGGTGAAAGAGGTGGGAGGGGAAGCCAAATATATAGTGATGGCAAGAAAACTGACTCTGGGTGGTAAACACATAATGCAACACATAGATGATACACTATAGAATTATACACTTGGAACCTATGAAATTTTTACTAACCAGTGTCACCCAGATAAATTTAACAATAAAAAAGGTTTTTTGATATTTATATGCATCCTAGTGATGGATAGTTTATTCTTCCAGCACAACATCCTTCCTCACTGTACAATTCTGGTTGGATAAAAAATAATAATAGGGAAAGCTGGGATGGCTCAGTGGGTTAAGCGCTCGCTTTGAAGCCCCGGGGATCGAGGATCAAACCCCGGCCCCAGCTCATGCGGACCCACATGCTGAACTGGGGTGTGCCCCCAGTTCAGTTCTTGCCAGGGCCTATGTGGGAAGCTCCCGGCCCAGTTCCTGCCCTGCGCAGCCCTGTGCCCACCTGTGGAGTGAAACTATATGGAAAACTAATGTCAACTATGGAGACTGCTCTGGGCCCTCCCCCTTCTCTCTGTCTCTGTTTCTCTCTGTCAAAAATCAATAAAATAGGGGAAGCCGGGATGGCTCAGTGGGTTAAGTGCTCACTTTGCAGCGCCGGGGACCAGGGATCGAATCCTGGCCCCGGCCCGTGCGGAACCATATGCTGAGCTGAGAGCTCCCTCAGTTCAGTTCTCTCTCTGTCTCTGTCTCTGTATCTCTCTCTGTCTAAATAAATAAATAAAAAAATATATATTTAAAAAAATCAATAAAATAAATCTTAAAAAAAAAAAATAGTAACAATAATATTTATTGAGTTGCAAGGACTGTGCTTGCTATATTTCCTTAACTTCTCTATCTTAAAGATGTGATAATTTTGAGAGATAGTCACTTGCCTAAGCCTGTTAGCTAGTAAATTCCATGCTATCTGACTCAAAGCCAGAGCTCTTAACCTCTATTCAGCAGAAATTCAACACACTGACAAGATTCAGAGTGCCCTGACAAATCTCCTCCATCTTGATCTTGCAAGTGGAATTTTTAGTCTATTCAATCAGAGCTAATTTTCAGTCTGTCCCTGACTGGGTGGAGCACTGGGTAGAATCCCATGTCTATACATCATTAAAATATTTTAGGCTGTTTATTTCCATTGTGTTTACATTATTCATTTGTAAGCCGTCTCCTCCCTATCTGTTACCATGCTGCCCCAGAAGGATGATAAAAATGAATTAAACAATGTTTCTGAGGAAAACTAAAAACATAATCGGGAGATAGATGTATCCAATAATTTAAAATATATCTTGATGAACAGGATGATTTATACTGCCAGTTCAAACTGTTGAGGTACAATAAAAAAAATAGATAGATATACCTGGAAGGGCCATGAAATAGTTTATTGTGGTAGTTTTGAGACCTCAGTGAAAAGTAAATAAGAGTTTGCTGGGAAAGGCAGGTGTTCCAGGCTGGAGCACAGCAAAGATTTGTATGATGGTATTTATGTATAGCTGTGGCTTTTTTGTTCAGTAACATTTTTTAAAAAGAAATCACTCACCCAGACCCTCTATATCTACACTTCTCCATCCAGTACTGATATCTCCTGTCCTGTGGCTAGGCATTCCAGGTGACGGTATGGCATCAGATATTTGACAACTAAACAGTCTGGGGAACTCAGGGTTACATAAACTGGGCATACAGTTTATTTCCATATGTTTATACTGCTCATTATCTGAATACTTTTACTTTACTTGAAATATATATGAACTGACAAATACCAGAAATTGAAGTATCATAATTATATTATTGAGTCAACAGTGTGGTTTGAGGTTCAATCAGAATCCCTCTTGCCATGGCCACTCCTCACAGGAAAATGAAATGTTTACCCACCCAACAAGAAAGGCCTCTCCCTAGTTCAGGAGTCCCCTAACCCTTAGGCTGCAGAACAGTCTCAGTCAGTGTCTCATTAGAAACCTGGCCACACAGCAGGAGGTGAGTGGTGAGTGAATAAGCAAAGCTTAATCAGTGTTTACAGTTGGTCCCCATCACTCACATCATTTCCTGAGTTCCGTCTCTTGTCAGATCAGTGGTGGCATTAGATTCTCATAGAAACAAGAGTCCTCTTGTGAACTGTGCATGCGAGGGGGATAGGATGAGCACTTCTTATGAGAATCTAATGCCTGATGATTTGAGGTGGAGCTGAAGCAGTGATGCTAGTGCTGGGGAGAGGCTGTAAATACAGATTAACATTAGCAGAGAAGTCTGACTACACAGAGACCATAATAAATCAATTGCATGCAGACTCACTTTAAAACCTTATCAGTGAGTGGCAGGTGACAAATAAGCTGCATCCAGTATCAGGCTTTAAGTCAGAATCTGACATTTATTTTAGCCCATTTGTGACCCATCCATTATTGTATTTACCACTTCCATCTGCACCTCTTTTTCACCCCATGCACTGGTCTCAGTCACAGTTTTGGTAAGCCCACAAGCTAACTCTAGTCAAAATGAGTAAAAAACAAACATCACTGAAGAGCTTCTTTGAAAAGGAAGAAAAAGCCAATGATAAGACAGCAGAAGATGTTAAGACTGGCAACAAAAAGAAAGTTGCATTTAAAAGAAAATACCAAGAGTCCTACTTAAATTCAGGTTCATTGCTACAGGTGATTCACATTTTCCAAGCCCACTTTGTATAATATGTGGTGATTAGCTATCAAATGAAGCCGTGAAATCTTCTAAATTTCTTCGCCAACTGGAGACCAAGCACCTGGCATTAAAAGACAAGCTTTTGGAGTTTTTCAAAAGAAAAAAAAAAAAGAACACGAAGAACAGAAGCAATTATTGAAGGCCACCACTTCATCAGATGTGTCTGTACTGAGAGCATGAGTCTTTGTGGCTAACTGCATTGCTAAAGCTAAGAAGTCCTTTGCTGTTCTTGAACAGTTGATCCTGCCTGCTTCTAAAGACATTTGTTGTGAACATTTAGAAGAGGCTGCAGTTCAAAAGGTGGCACACGTTTCTCTTTCGGCTAGCACCATAACTAGACAAATTGAAGTAGCTGAGGATATTGAGGCACAATTGTTAGGGTGGCTGAATGGGTCACCATGGTATGCAATCCAGGTTGATGAGTCTACAAATGTTGACAATACTTGTGTCTGTGTGATATATTTTTCTCAAGGATGTGCATGAGGATATATTATGTGCACTTTTGTTGCCAACCAACACCACAGCTGCAGAGCTATTCAAGTCTTTGAATGATTACATATCAGGAAAACTGAATTGGTCATTTTGTGTTGCTATGTACAAGGACAGAGTGGCTGCCATGCTTTCTGGTTTCACTGCTTGAGTCAAAGAGGTCACTTCTGAATGTGAGTCTACACACTGTATCATCCACAGAGAAATGCTGGCTAGATGAAATGATCTGCAGGATGTGATTACACTTGCCAACCATATTAAAGTGCATGCCCTTACCTCACATCTGCTCACCCAGCTCTGCAAGGAGATGGTCACAGAACACACATGTCTTCTCTCATATACAGAAGTGAGATGAATTTCTAAAGGCAGATCGCTGGCTAGAGTTTTTGAGTTATGAGAGTTGCTCCAGAGATTTCTTTTAAAAAAGCAGTCACCACTGGCAGTACATTTCAGTGGCACAGAAAGGGTCACAAAACTTGCTTATTTGTGTGACATATTAAATCTGCTCAATGAACTCAATCTGCCACTTGGGGGAAAACAACTGTGTTCAAGTCAGCAGAGAGAGTGACCTCATTTAAAGCCAAACTGGAATGATGGGGGTGACGAGTGAACATTGGGATTTTTTGACAGATCTCAAACTTTAGCAGAGATTTTGAAAGAGATTGAGCCAGGCCACGTTTCCCACAGCTGCTGCACGATCACCTGTCTCAGCTTTGAAAAGAGTTTGAGCATGACTTCCCAATCACAAAAGACCCCTGAACTGGGAAGGAATGGATCCACAACCCATTTCTGAATAATGCATAGGAATCAATTTGTCCATGATAGAAGAGGATCAACTGCTTGAGAATGCAAATGACAGGGGCTTTAAATTTATGTTTGAGGCAACTTTAAATCTCTATACGTTCAGGATTAAGGTCAAGGTGAAATATCTTGAGACTGCCACAAAAACACTAAAAAGCCTCCCTCCATTTCCAACATCCTATCTTTGTGAAGTAGGGTTTTCTGCAGTGACAGCAACCAAAACTAGATTTCAGAGTAGACTGGGTATAAGTGACACACTTCAGGTGTCACTGTTTCCCATCACCCCCTGATGGTACTGTCTAGTTTCAGGAAAGGAAGCTCAGGGCTCCCAGTGATTCTGGTGGGTAATGAAATGATAGAATGGAGAAATCTCATAAAGCTCAGCCTGTGGGCTGTATTTTTCTGTGTGGGATGTACTCAGTCACTCTATTTGTGACTCTAACTTGCTGGCTTTGGGCTCTGGCAGGAGAATAGTTACACTTGATTAGTATTTTAACAGAATGTTCCATTAGACTGACCATCCTTTACACATAAATTCTGGGACATAGAATGCATGTAAGCAGTGGTATGGTTTATTATCACGGTGAACAGTTTGTCAAGATGCATTTTCACACTAAGGGGAAGCGTGCTGTCATAGTTGAGGGTCTGGGCTGGGATGTCAGACTGGTTTCCTGGCTCCTCTTCTTGTTGCCGTGTGACCTGAGGCACATTTCTTAAACTTCATATGCCTCAGATTTCTCATATGTAAACGAGGGTTACGATACTATCTACTTCATAAATTAGTGTGAGGAATAAATGAGGACATGCATATAAAGAACTTAGAATAGTGTCCATGCACATATTATGGGCTCAGTAAGGAAATGCACATTTCTTAAAAAAAAACTCTCTAATACATTCCTAAAGTACACTGGCAAATTGAAGAATAGATGACATGGCATAAGATCACATATTCGATAAGTGGCAGATTTAAGATTTAAGTCTGAAAATGACCATCTTTAAGTCTGTGCTCTTCTTGATGAATGTTGACCACAGGAAATAAATGATTATAAGTTAGGTGGTCAAATCATGGTGGTCTGAATGCACTGAAGACAACAAAGATGGCACTTAGAAATGAAAAGGATGGATCACAAAAAGTAAATAAAATTGCTTCTCCCTTCCAGAACAATTCAGAAATGGAAGTAAATACAAACATGAGAGATTGTTGCAACTGAAATAGAAACTACTGAGAGTTATTGGTTCTTGGTGGAATATATGCTGTGACCAATAACTTGAAATTATTTTCAAACATGAGAAAAGAAAATAATGAAAGAACTGAAATAGAAACTCCTGAGAGTTGTTGGTTCTTGGTGGAATATATGCTGTGATTAATAACTTGAAATTATTTTCAAACATGCGAAAAGAAAATAATGAAAGAAAAAGTAATCGGTTTGAAATTCAAGGAAGCAACTACTAATGCAAAAATGCAAAAATCATCATAATGTACTTCTTTTCTCTGAAGTGAACAATAGTACATATTATAGTAGTGTAACCATGGCTTATTGATTTAACCTAAGGAGTGATGTTGCTATATTAGGTAGTTTGGGGGGAGAAGTTGATAGTAGTGTACATGAATTTCATCCCTCCTATCATAGCAGAAAATCAATAAATAATGCATAAAATGGAAAGAGTAAGAGCTTTTAATATAAGCATATTATGTAGAGTAGGACAATAACTCCACAAAGGAGGAAACACAAAGGGTAAAATATGCTTGCTTCTTGGGAAAGATGTTAGCGTAGTAGCATGTGGAGTGTAAAGGATTTGGTTTTTATTCAAAACCTTTGAGTAATATTTCTGTTTCTAAGTCTGATCTTCCTATTTAAAAATCAATAATTAAAATACCCATTCTGATTTTAGAAGGAACCAGATCAAACTGACTTGTTTCATTGATAGGAAGATCCAACTTTGCTCCATGTTGCTTTTAAGATAATATGGCATTATTTGTAATTTTATAATTCTGCATCAGCTTAATCTAGAGAAATATGAACTAGTTATATTATTGGAAAAGAGCAATTGGCACTTGGTTTGGGTTCAAAGGAGAAAATAGTTGGAAAATTTTAGGACAAGAGAAGTAGGGATTAACAAACCCTATATTCCCCAGAAGAGTAATTAACATCAAGAAAATTTAATAATGATATCTAACAATTATATATTCTTTACTATGTACAAGGCACTGTTCCAAGCTCTTATACATAAAAGCATTTAATCCTCACAATTCTATGAAGTTAGGTACAATGATTAGCTCCATTTTACAAATGACAAAACTGAATTAGGGGGTGATGAGGTAATTTTTCTAAAGATTATAAACCTAGCAAGTGGCAAAGTGAAAATCTGAACCCATACCCTCTAGCTCTTTTTTTTTTTTAAGGATCGATTTTTATTGTTTTTTGACAGAGAGAGTGACAGAGAGAAGGGGGAGGGTCCAGAGCAGTCTCCATAGTTGACAGCATTAGTTTTCCATATAGTTTCACTCCACAGGTGAGTGCAGGGCTGCACAGGGCAGGAACTGGGCCGGGAGCCTCCCACATAGGCCCCGGCAAGAGCTGAACTGGGGGCACACCCCAGGTCAGCATATGGGTCCTCATGGGCCCTGGTTCAGCATATGGGTCCTCAAGGGCCGGGATTCAATCCTCAGGCCCCATGGCTGCAAGGCGAGTGCTCAACCTGCTGAGCCATCCCAGCTTCCCCCACTCTAGCTCTTGAAGTTTGAGCTCTTATATTCTATACTATCATCTTTCTGAATACGCACATACCGGTATATCTAGTTTCTGGGTTGAGATGGAAACATAGGAAAACTCACACAAGTAAGTACAAGAGTTGTAAATAGTTAGGCTGTGGAAGCTTGCTTCTGTATACTGTTTTAGCTGGCTAGAATGCAGTTTGCTTACATCAGTTCATAAAATGAAATTGGAAAAAGTATAATAAATCTGGTGAACATTAATTTTGTTCTAAGATGATGACAAAAATTATCTCTTTGACCAATTTTAGTCCAGCTTCTCTGAGCCCTCAGCTAGGCTAAACCTGACCATAGGGTGCCATCTCTGTCCTGGTAAGAGTCCAGTATAAAAATATTTTTCAATTAAAAAAAATTTTTTTTGACAGAGAGATAGAGAGAAAGGGGAGGGCCCAGAGCAGACTCCATAGTTGTATGTCATCAGTTTTCTACATAGTTTCATTTCACAGGTAGGTGGGGCCTCCCACATGGGAGGCACGCCTTGAGTGGAAGCTGAACAGGGGTGGGGGGTGGGGGGACTCCCACATAGGAAGCTTACCCTGGTGAGAACCAAACTGGGGCCACACACCAGCTTAGTACATAGGGCTGCACGGGCTTTACGAATCCTGTCATCCCCTAGAGTCCAGTTGTAGAAAGAGTTATTAGCCTCTATATCTGATCAAAATTCCTCATTTTGAGGAAAATTCCTCCTTCCAGATATTAGCCTCTATATCTGATCAAAATGCCTCATTACCCACAATTCTCCAGGCAAGTCTGGTCATACTGGGCTACTTTCAGCAAGAATCCTAATGAGTGGGTTTAGCAAGAATCCCTCTTCCCTAGTTTACTTTCAGTAATTTTCCATTACTGACAGCCCTACCCCCAACCTGTCTCTTGGCTATAAATCCATACTTGTCCATGCTGTGTTTGAAATTGAGCCCAGGTCTATACTGAGGTCTCTTTACCCCTATTGCAATAGTTTCTGAATATAATTTGGTTTTACTGCTTTAACTACCGTTCAGTTCTGGCTTTCTTTGACAGTGATCAATTGCTTGGCATCCAAGGACGGCCATGTTATTAGAGAATTGTTGCTGAACTACTACGTAATATCACTTTGAAGAACTTTGCACATTTTGTTTAGATAGCTCTTTCTGACCCACTTCTCCTTCCGCTCCTCTGTCCTCAATCCCATCTGCCTCTTCCACCCGTTCCCCCATCTAGAAATAAGAACTCCAAATGACCAGCATAGCATGCTTCTTAAAGTAATGAAAGCCAAATTGGCTGAAGTTTATAAAACAGGAAAATGAACATAGTAATATGTATACTTATACATGGAGAGAGAGAGTGAGAGAGAGAGAGAGAGAGAGAGAGGCTGAGTTTCTATAGTTAAGTTGCTAGTTTATTGATTTTAAATATTTAATATATTCTCTTCTCAATAAAAAATATTTAATAATCTAATTTAGAGCAAGACTAGTGTAAACACATATGGTGTGAATAGAAAATATCCAGGAAGCTACTTGGGAAAATCTCCCTATTACAATAGAAATAGATCAATATTATACAAGTCTCACTAGGGAAAACCACTTTCTAGTAAAATTTTTCCTACTTTTATTGGTTTTTTGGTTCAACTTCTTTTGGGGAGGTTATATCTTTTTTTCAACTCCAAACTTCACTGATCTTTAAAAAAAATATTTTTCCTACTTTATGTAGCATTTCCAAGAACTTTTTCTTGATTTTTAAATGTTGTTCTACTTTTTTGTTCCATACCAATTTATTCTTGTTTAATGAACGCAATTATCTTCTATGTCTCTGAAAATAATTTTTTCTTAAGATTTATTTTATTGTTTTAAAGGAGAGAAAGACAGAGAGAAGTGGGAGAAGGCCCAATGCAATCTCCACAGTTGTACATCATTAATTATGATATAATTTCATTCCACATAGGTGGATGTCGGGCTGTGTGAGGTAGAAACTGAACTGGGGCCTCCCACATGGGTGGCAAGAACCTTCCCCACCATCCCCATGGTTACCAGCTGCACTGCAGTTCAGTGCATGGTTTTGCACAGGCCGGGGCTGGGAATTGATTCTGGGACCTCATGGTTGCAAGGCAAGTGCTCAACCTGCTGAGCATCCCCTCAGAAATTATTAAATACAATTTAAGTTAAGTTCTGGTTTCTTTATCTCTATACAGCAGATTATTATTATTATTATTATTTAAGATTTGTTTTTATTGGTTTTTGACAGAGAGAGACAGACAGAGGGAGACAGAGAGAAGGGGGAGGGCCCTGAGAAGTCTCCATAGTTGACAGCATTAGTTTTCCATATAGTTTCACTCCACAGGTGGGCACGGGGCTGCACAGGGCAGGAACTGGGCTGGGAGCCTCCACATAGGCCCCGGCAAGAACTGAACTGGGGGCACACCCCAGCTCAGCATATGTGTTCGCATGGGCCAGAGCCAGGATTTGATCCCTGGTCTCCGGGGCTGCAAAGTAAGCACTTAACCCGCTGAGCCATCCCAGATTCCCCTTATTTTTTAATCTTTATTTTTATTCTGTCCTTTAAGCTAAAGTTGTCCTTAAAATGTCTAATGATGCATTGTCCATGCATATTTAACATAGAGTTATTAAAAAGCCAACCTGGGGGCTGGAGGCACATTTGGCTGGGGTTGGTCAGCTTCACTCTAGGTGGGGGTGGCGAACCTTGGCACGCGTGCCCAAAGTGACACGTGGAGCAATTATTTCGGCACGTTGAGCTGTGAATACCATTTAAAAAGTTATTGTTTATGCTCTTATAGACATAAAAATAATCGATACCTCTATCTCACTCGATGGGTTGGCACGCGAGTCAAGCGAGTATACTCTTATTTCATAAACTTTGGCACAGTCGCCAAAAGGTTCACCACCCCTGCATCTAGGGTAATTGATTGGGAAATTGTTCATTTGGTTAAGGGATTTAGAAATGTCAGCATCTGTAGGTCCTTTCTTTTGGCCCAAATACTTTCATTAGAAAAGAACTCCCTTATTGCCTGCTTAGGCTGCCTGGGGAGTAGAGTGGGGTTAGGAAGTGGGTCTCTTCGCCCAATACGTTCTCTTTCTTTTTTTCTTTTCCTTTTTTTTTGGTGTTTTTAGTTTTTATTATTTTTAATCATGGTGAGCTACACGCAACATAAAAATTATCATCTTAACAATTTTTAAGTGTACAGCTTGGTGTCATTAAGTATATCCACATTTTGTGCAAGCACAATCACTGTTCATCTCCAGAACTCTCTTCATTCTGCAAAATGAAACTCTATACCCACTGAATTACGACTCCCTATTCCTACTCCTCCTACCTCTGGCAACCACCACTCTACTTTATGTCTATAAACGTGACTACTCTAGGTACCGCATGTAAGTGCAATCATACAGTATTTGTCTTTCTGTGACTATAAGCTCACTTTCATTTCACCACTTTATTTAAAGATTTATTTTATTGTTTTTGACCGAGACAGAGAGAAGGAGGAGGGGCCAGAGCAGTCTCCCTAGTTGTACGTCATCAGTTTTTGACATGGTTTTGGTCCACACAGGTGGTGAGCAGTGTAGAAACTGAGCTGCAGGCCTCCTGCATGGGAAGCTCACCCCAGTTAGCATATGGGTTCACACGGGCTGGGGCCGGGATTTGATCCTCAGTCTCTGGGGCTGCAAAGCAAGTGCTTAACCCACTGAGCCATCCCGGCTTCCCTCGCCCCTTTGTTTAAACAAAGCTGTCAGCTCTGCCTGTGGTCTCCAGTCCAGGGACTTTATTGAATGGCTCAAGTGGGGCCAACTGTCTGTCTATGTAGATGAGAGAGGGGCTAGCCAGGTCTAACTGCTCTTAATGCAGTTTCTCCTCTGATCTGCCTGCTTTCACATCCACTTTAAATAATACCCATCAATTCAGGTATGTTGGGAGCTTCAGTTTTTGCCTTTGGTTTCTCTACATTCTGGCTTGTTGGCATTTTAATCTCAGCTATTTCCACTCTGCTAATTTAGTACCTTGCTTCTCCCTTTATTTTCTTTTCCCTCAAATTTCATTGCAACCTTTCATGTACTGTTGTCTCCTTTCTCATTATTCAGGGGAAAGGTTTTTAATTTTTTTTAGTAATACTTTCCTGTTATTTTGGTAATGTTTTCATGACAAGGCAGAGATAAACACATCTTGTAGCTGCCATGTTTACTTAAAAGTGCCATTATTCACTCTTTTATCTTTGGGCAATAGGCTAATGGTGATATCAAGTGAAATTAGAAATTCCATTAATTTTTTTTAAAGTTATTAATGCCATTAGCAAAGAACAGGGCATATTGAATCCATTATTTTTCAAGCAAGTTTCTAGATGACTCAGGCTGAAATTGAAAATCTATAAATTTATTTATCAGGGTCATTAAATATTGAAAGTTAAATCCAATGCCATGTAGCACTGGAAAGAACATTAGATTAGAAGTTGTAAATTCTCTATTCAAGATATATCTTTGCCATCTCAGGGCAAAAATACTTTTTCCCTTGGCTTCAGTAAAATGTTGGCAATTAGATTACATGGCTTCTAAGATTTCTTCTATTATAGATGAATCAGTCTGTGATTCTATTAGGTAATTTTAATCCCTACTTGAATTCAAAACTCCTGCAAATACTGTTACCCAAAATATGAAAAACCCATCACTGGTAGTCAAGGAAATAATTTTTAGTGGTATAAGTATTGGCATTTTAAAATTCATGATTATTTTTTATTTATGTAATTACAAATTTATTTTAATCTTTGTATCAGAGAAAAGAGTAACTGGTACGATAAAACTAAAATTTTATTTGTAAATAAATTTACTTAAGCTTAAAACTATGAGTTGACTTAAAGAAAATTTGTGGAGGAAATAAAGGAAGGTAGCATGTAAATGAGTGTATGTTGTGAAATACAGTATTTGCATGACATGTCCTTTCATGACTGTCTGCACACACCTTCGTTCTCCACTTACGAAAATCTCTGAGGATCCAGTTCAATGGTTGCCTGCTTACCAAATCCATAAGGTAGAAGAGTTTTATCTTCTGAAACAATAGAGTTCATTGGAAGTGCTATTCACACAAACGAGAAACGGCATCTTATTCATTTGGTACCTTGTAGACATTAAAGTGCTTGGCTTATAATGGATGCACAATCAATATCTGTTGGAAGAATGAACCAAATCAGTATATTGATAAATATAATGGGCAAATGTTTCCTGCAATTGATTTCTTTTCAGCGTGTATCACTAACTCTATGTCAATGGACTCCATCTTTACCTGATTAGTTTCACAATACAATGCCCACAAGAACCCATAGCAAGAAGAAGAACAGGCTTCAAATGAGAGATAAAAAACAAACAAACAAATAAAAAACAAAAAAACAAAAATGAAAACAAACAACAACAAAAAGAAACAAACTACTGGAAACTTTTGAGCTAGTCACAGGAAATTTGAAGAAGGAAACATTTCAAACAAAATTGAATTCTGAGATTGAGAGAAACTGGGACACTTGGATCAATGGCTCTTCCATAGAAACAGTTGCTTTCTTTCATTAAAGCAATTTGTATTTTGCAGACTTTAGATAATGTAATCTAAAGTCTACAGTAGTTTGAATTTGCAAAGCATTTCTATACACATCATTTAATCTTAATGCTTTGTTGCTGACATAACAGAAGGGGAAAGTGAGGTTAGAAAAGTTAGTAAAATGATTTTCCAAAAGTCACTGAGCTGGTAGTTGGCTAGAGCAGGAGTTAGTAAACTGTGATCTGAGGTCAAAGGGTAGAAGGGTGATTTAAGCCCGATGTTTGTTTTTATAAAGTTTTACAGTAATACAAATTCATCCCTCTGAGGGGTTAACTATTTTACACATGAAGAAGAAATGGAGGCAAATAAATGGTTATTATTAGACAATGTTACACAGCTAGAACGTGGTGACTTCTGGAGGATTCCTGTCCCCAAAGCCTTTGCATTCACACCTGTGCTAGGCCTGGATTTGGTCTCCGGATGCTAGCTCTAGCCCTCTGTGATCTTGGGGTATTTACTCCTTCAATATTTAGTAAGTTAATACTTGCCAAATGCTTCAAACAGAGCTTTGTACATTAGAAGTACTCAATAAAATTATTATCATTAATAGCATTGAAAGCCTTTCATTATCCTATTTCTTTCCAATAGTAAAAATTACATCAGAACTTTGGACTAGATGTTCTACATATGCTGTCTTATTTACATTTTATAGTAACCAATTATTAATCTCATTTTAGGAGAAAAATGGAGGTTATGAGTGTTAAATAGGCTTTAATATTGGTCCTTGGCCTCTAGTTTTTAAGCCCACCTTCTCTATATTACTCCTTGTAATCTCACCATTTCCCATGCATGAATTCAGCTCTTGAAAAACCAGTGAATTAACGGTTCTCTCACCCCTATCTCCTGATCAACCAACAAATTAATCAACCATCAGCAACAAGAGGCAGGTGCATTCACTCTCGCAAATGCGTCTTGGGCTTCTCTGCCTTCTTCCCTTTAAGCAAGATGTTTCTGGAACTTAAAATATGCTGTTCCTGCAACTTCCTTTACTGAAATGCTATTTGTCCTTTGAAGCTAGTTTCAAATAGCACTAAATCCTCAAAGACTTCTCTTATAACCAAAGACAGAAATAATTTGTTCTCTTCAGAATCCAATAGTATTTTTGTTTGTACCATGCTTATGTAGTTCAGATGACATATGCTGATTTATAGTATTATTTTCATACTCGCCTTAAAGTACCCTCAGAAATTGATAACTTTAAACCCTTTGGTAGAGGAAGGTAGGATATACAGAAATACTAAATAAAAAGAGAGGGGGATGCCAGAATGGTTCAGCAGGTTGAGAGTGCTCTTTGCAGCCCTGGGGTCCGAGGACTGAATCCCAGTCCTACCTCATGTGGAACCACATGCTGAACTGGGGTGTGCCCCTAGCTCAGCTCCTGCCGGGGCCCTTGGGAGAGGCCCTTGGCCTGGTTCCTGCCCTGCACAGCCCTGCGCCCACCTATGGAGTAAAACCACATAGAAAACTCATGATGTACAACCATGGAGACTGCTCTGGGCCCTCCCCTTCTCTCTGTCTGTATGTCTCTATCTCTATCAAAAAAAACAAAACAGAAAACCACAATAAAAATCAATCTTTAAATAAAAAAGAAGTCCTCCAATGGAATATACTAAAATGTTTCTTATAAAAATATATCTCAAATTGTTAATTTTGTATGCCCTTATAAATGTATTCCCTCTGCAGAGTGCCTTGTCTCATATTATTAAATGGTAGGCACTCAATAAATATTTACTCAATCTAGATCTGAAATTATTTTTATAATGTTAATTTTATATTTCTATTAGCTCAGTACAATTAATTTAACAGCAACAAGGTAAAGATAAATAACATAGAATAGATCATTTATTAACACCTTATCTCTTTGTTCTTTATTTCAGTGTTTACCTCTAATTTATTTTACATTCTGTGTTAGTAGCTTAAATACATTTTAAATTGTTTTAAAAAATAAAAATGACTTTTGGTAGATTTCAACCCACTTTTGCACTACTCATAATATGAGTGATCTATCATTCAAAATGAGTCCTTTTAAAAAATGACAGCACGGTAATTTATTTATTTGTGTTCGTACCTTATCAGCAATATTTATGTATCTCAACTTAGTTTTGCAGCCCCTGCGTTATTGTTAATTTGATTTGCCTAATATTATTCTTAACTGGAAATGGGGAATGACACAACAGTAAAATGTCACCTACTTAAATTAACGTTAGAGGTAGAAGGGGCAGTTTGAGAGAGTCAGGCTGAATTAGTGAAAAGCTGCATTATAGAAAAATTTGTAAACAAGGTAAGTACATTGGCCATCTAACTGCTAACAGAGTATTTTTCAAGTAAAGGCTTTGATGTTAATTTTTAATTAAAACTTTACATATGCATGAGAATAATTTAACCTAAAAAGTATTCAAAATGTTAAATTTATTCTTAAAACACCATTTGATAACCCTTGTAAGCAAGCACAGAATGATTTCCTATCCCTGGATATTGAATCATAAAAATCTCTAGGATCAGTGGGGGCTGGAGGTTGTATCCATCACCAATGGATAGTGACTGAATTGATCCTGCTTTTGTAATGAAGCCTCATAAAATCCTCCCTAAGGAGGGGCTCCAGATAGCTTCCAGGCTGGTGGACACATGGAGGTGCTGGGAGGGTGACATGCCTGGAGAGGCCATGGAAGGTCCACCCCCTTTTCCCATACTTGCCCTGCGTATTTCTACCATCTGGCTATTCCTGACTTCTATCATTTTATAACAAATCGGTAGTCTAGTAAGTAAAATGTTTCTCTGGTTCTGCGAGCCACTCTAGCAAATTATTCAACCCCAGAATGGGGTCATGGGAACCTTCAATCTAGAGCCAGTCAGTCAGAAGTATAGGTTATAACCTGGACTTGTGGCTGCAGCTGAAGGTGAGTTAGTGGAGAATCTTAAAGAGCTGATCCCTTAATCTGCGGGATCTAATGCTGTCTCCAGGTAGATAGTGTCAGAATTGAATTGAAATGTGGGACCATCAGTTGGTGTCCAAGAATTGCTTGGTGGTAAGGGAACCTTTGCCTCTGCCACAACTGGAATTGGGTGTTCAGAATCCTTTAATTGCCAACATACAAGTATGTAATACATACACTCATATTCACAACTTCAAACATGCTCTGTAAGTATAAGGCAACTATCATAAAGCAGCTCAGTAAGGCGTTCACCCTCTTCTAAAAGTGACAAATACCAAAGTCTCATGCAGTTCCAGTCCTGGGTTTCTGGCTGATACATTCATTCTTCTTGGTTATGTGTAGATATAGTAGTTTCTAATCATGAAGCAACTTATGCCTAAATTATACATTTAGCCAACCTAACACACTCAAGAAACAGGATAGAGCAAAATATGGACAACTAAATGCAGAAAATATTTCCCTTTTGGAAATAAGAGGAGGAAAAACAACATACATGGTCACTGCCTCCAGTGTCCATGGCATCCCTGTGACCACATCTGAGAGGAGCTGTGGGGAGCATTTCCCTGGCAGGTACTTGACAATATTTCTAAGGGAGCCTATGTGTTTGCCTACATAAAAAAGTGTCAAAGCCTCATAGAGCCTGTGATACTTATCTGAGCTTGCTAAACGGTCACTACTATTTCTGAGTCATAGAATGACTCCCATGGAGAACTACTACACTGCATTTTAGGGTTTTTGATTTAATAGATCTTTTTAAAATCAAACTGAGCTAAAAGTACTATACTTGTTCTATTGATTGTCAAATATTCTTCTGTTTTCTCAACATATTGTGTGAGTTCCCAGAATGCTCACCAGGCTGCAGGGGCTTGCCAATTAAAGCCCACACTGAAATGTTATAAAAAAGAACAGTTTATCATAATCACAGATACTGTACATAACATAACAATTTGCTTCTTGAAAGCTAATTACAAAAGTTGTTTGAAATAATCAGGCCCTTATTCAGCAGCTCAGGAATGAGAACAGCTATATAAATACTATTTCTACAATGGCAAAAGAGTAGGGTGGAAAAATATAGGTTAGTTAAAAGTTCAAATACAGAGTGAAAAAACAAAATGGAAATGAATTCCCTGAGTTCTTTTCAGTGACTGTAATAAAAATTTAAGGGTGTAATGTTCCAGGTTTTCAGCATAATATTGAAAGACACTTGACATGACAATGAATTCTGTTAGAATTATAAAGTTCTAAATATCTGTTTAATTAATTGCTTCTAAACTTCCTGGAACTCTTCCATACTTATAGTAAACTTGTGTAGCAAGTTGAATCATGTTAATCTTCTCCAGAGAAATGGTACAGATCATGTAGCAACAAAACAGATAGCATTTAAAGTCCAACAATCTCACTCAAAGGAATAAATTGACATCATAATAGAATGTTAGTAGATTGTTCTGCTGTTTTGCAAGGCTACATGTAAGTGTCAGAAAGGCTATTCTACCAAGAGGTGACAGTTTGTTCCATGGACCTAACTATGCATACCCAGAAAAGTTTATTTCTTGACTGAGTGAGCAGCTGTACTTCCAGAATATAATTTCATCACTTTGTCTTACCACAAGATAAGGTCCAGAAGTGTTGTCTCCAAAAGAAATAATCACAATTTCACAGGCTAGTGGAGCCCTGACAGTCCAGAATACAAACCTACAAGGATTACGTGCTGCAATAGCACGGTGGTTCAGTTTGTGAGCTTTCCAACCCACCAGATTACTAGTCATAGATTTCAGATATATGGTAAAAGTCACTTGATTTATATTTGACCAATAGTAAAGCCAGTTCCTACACTTCACAAAAAAGTGTTCCAATTGTTCAAGAAAACTTAGTTTCTTTTTAAAAGAGAAAGTTATTTGGGCAACAGAAAAATAAGGTTATTTGTATAATTTAAAAGAGCCTAGTGGAGTTATAAATATATATGCACACTGCATAGATAATCTCTACTGAGTTTCACTTCTTTAAACTTCTTGACTTATACCCATAATAAATCATGCTTAAACCTAATTAAAATGGGATGCAGGGTCACTAGTATTTTATCTTTAACTGAACTTTTAACAGTCATTTCATTATTCATTAGAATGGGTGGAAAACATATATAAATAGTAGAAAATAATGCAACATTTATTTTCCACTTTATTGTATAATATTTTTACACAGGATTTTAAAAAGATTTATTTTATTGTTTTTGACAGAGACAGAGACAGAGAGAGACAGAGAGAAAGACCAGAGCCCAGAGCAGTTTTCATAGTTGTATGTCATCAGTTTTTGATGTGGTTTCGTTCCACACAGGTGGGTGGGGGCATGCACGGTGGGAATGGAGCCGGGAGGTGAAGGGATTCTGGCTTGGGAGGTATGCCCCCTTGAGCTGGGGGTCAAACTGGGGGCCTTCCACATGGGAAGCTTGCCCAGTGAGAACTGAACTGGGACCACATCCCAGTTCAGCATATGGGTCCTCGGACCCTGGGGCTGCAAAGTGAATGCTTAACCCGCTGAGCCATCCTGGCTTCCCTACACAGGACTTTTAAAGCCAAAAATTAGAGTTGCTTTCAGTATTTAGTAAAATATTGAGGCAAAAAGAATAATATGAGTATTTGTTGATGAATTAAAAATTAAATAAAATATTTTGAATGAACTAAAATTGACTAAAATATATATTTTGGCCTACAATATGTGGTATTTTGATCTACAAAACTGAAAAAGAAAAATCTATAGGGCTATATATAGAATTATCCCAGCACAAGAATTAAGAATAGACCTTTCTAAAGAAATCAAGGCTTAAACATATGAAATGATTAAAAAGACATTACAAACCTTTAATTTACAAATTTTAGTGCTAAGAATATATGTACTATGTCTTATATGCCCAACTCTTTTTGACTTCTCTATAATATTTGGTAACATTGACTACTTATTTCACATAGCTATATATTCATCTGAAAACACTTATAGATCATATTTGCTCAGAAGATTTGGCAGAAGTAACTCTCTTTCCATTAGAGGGGCACCATTTCCAGGGGCAGTAGCTTTATTCTTCAATTTACATGTAGCATACTGTCAAGAATATAATAGACAGACTATAATAATTTGAGTATGATTAAATAGTGAATAAGCATATTCATAAAATAATTTTCTATTTTCTGAAATGTTTTGCCTTTCTTTTTGTTTTTATGGTAGTGTATTCAATCAATAAACACAATATATATATTTTTATTTTTATTTTTATTGTTTTAGAGAGAGAGAGAGAGAGAGATACAGAGACAGAGAGAGAACTGAACTGGGGGCACTCCCCAGTTCAGCACATGGGTCCACATGGGCTGGGGCCAGGATTCGATCCTCGGTCCCCAGGGCTGCAAAGTGAACTCTCAACCCACTGAGCCATCCCAGCTTTCCCACAATATTTTTTGATGTTTTCTATATGCCAAGTACTGGTGAATATCACAGATATACCAGAGAACAGAAAAGACACAAGGAAAATGCAACTATTAACAAATAACGAATGGTATAGTAAATGCCACAGAAATGGAAATATGAATTATAATAAAATTTTATTATAGGAAATCATAAACCTACTCTGGGGATCTAGAAAAATCTTCTCTAAGGGAATGAGATATTAACTGATACTTGAAAAATGAGCAACACTTACCCAGGTATAACGTGGAATGGAGATAGAAGCAAGGAAAATATTTGGCAGATAGATTAGAAAATGTGAAGGATCACACTTCACATAAGATGAGAACAAGTCAACTCCTTCATTACATAAATAGCTGGGTGAAGTTAATGAGCAGACAATATAAGAGCAACTTGCTAGAAAGACATAGAGGTACACTGTGATTTGTGTACCTTATTTATTCCATAATCAATTAAGACTTGTCTGTAAAAAAATATTTTAAAAATAATGTAGTTTTATTAAAGCCTATCATCAAATGGTAATGAAGTTCCTAAAAGCCTGGAAGGAATGCCTAATATAGGGCTTTGTACATAGTTGACACTCAATAAATATCTCTTGAAATAAATTGATTTAAGTAACTATCCACATAATATACTGTTAAAACTGATTAGACAGATATAATTCTGAAACTTGAACTTTGTCTTCTAAATGGGATAAGAGTAGTAAGAAAATGAGCAAAACAGAAAAAATAGCATAGTGGAAAAAGTACTAGACCCATAGACAGAGGACTTAGTTTAATATTTGGTTGTTCTTTGGCAAATTTCTTAATTATTCTGAGCCTCAGTTTTACCATCTTTGAAATAAAAAAATAATCTATGTGTGAAAACTTAAGGGAGAGCTCTTTGTAAGGGAGAAGTAGCTACACAGATTTGTAAGATATTTGTGTTAGTGTGGTCTATAGATTGAGTAGCAATACCTCATCACTTATCCCCCTCATAAGAAGATTCCTTTCCAGAGCTTTTTCAAAAGCTTAGAAACAACCACTAAAACTGATGTTTGTGTTCTATTTTTAAACAATTCAAACAGGTTACTAGGTCAGAACAGTTAAAACCAAACCTTAAAAAAAGAAAGCAAAACAGTGCTTTTTCAGAATAAAAGAGACCATTTGACTCAAAGGACATGAAAATCTTACGCTAATTGAGAAAATATTTTCCTTCTCAACATAGGATAAGTCTTAGTCTTATTGAGCTGTTATAACAAAACATCATAGACCAGGGAATTGAAACAATAGAAATATAATTTTTCATAGTTCTGGACGCTGGAAAGTCCAAAATTAAGATGCATTCCAATTTGGTTTCTGGTGAGGGCTCTCTTTCTGGGTTAGCAGATCTCTACCTTCTTGCTGTGGCCTCACATGGCACAGAGAGCAAGTAAGCACTCTGGTGTCTCCTTTCATTCAGGACATTAACTCTACTGGATTAAGGCTCCACCCTTTAGACTTCATGTAACCTTAATAATGCCCTTACTCCAAATACAATCACATTGGTGGATACGCTTCAACATAAATTGTGGGAGGACATGATTCAGTCTGTAGCAACTAGGTAGTCTGAAAATAGTTATTGGGAGTTTTAAGCAGATGTACTTACTTTAAGGACTACTTGAAACAAGTTAAAAACGGAGAGGCCTTTAGCTCACAATGGAAAGGATATTGAAAAGAAGCTCAGACTAGAGGATCCCAGTCCTACTTTCTAATACTCTGGAGGCCACTCTCACTCTAGCTGTTTAAAGATAATGAATGTCATCGTCCATCTGTCTAAACCCTTCTCAGGAACACTCAAACCTGCTTGGCTCACACTGCAGCATGGTATTGGGTCAAGGGAAGAATGATCCTCAAGAAGAGATTTCTTTCTGTAGGAAGAGGTGGACTTTTCCCCAAGGGAAAAGGGTTGGAAATTCAGACAAAGGGATTTAAGGAGCTACTTGGGAAATGAGAAGCAATCCTGAGGACAGGGGGAGGTGGACATTTTGTATTAGAAGATCAGAATTTACATTTTTACCTTCCTTTACATTAGAGTTGCAAGTAAAGTCCAATTTAGCTAGAGCTTTAACCTTTTCCTTTCTACTATAATTTTCTTTTGCAACTGTATTTATTTTTTTTTAAGATTTATTTTTATTGTTTTTGAGAGAGAGAGAGAGAGAGAGAGAGAGACAGAGACAGAGACAGAGACAGAGACAGAGAAGGGAGAGGGCCCAGAGCAGTCTCCATAGTTCTACATTAGTTTCCAATATAGTTTCACTCCAAAGGTGGATGTGGGGCTTCACAGAGAAGGAACCGGCCCCGGGGCTTCCCACATGGGAAGCTACCCTGACGAGAAATGAACTGGGGGAATGCCCCAGCTTAGCATATGGGTCCACATGTGCTGGAGCCCAGATACAATCCTCAGACCCTGGGGCTACAAGACAGTGCTCAACCTCCTGAGCCATCCTGGCATTCCCGTCTTTACTCTTTACTAGAGCAATTCACGTGTATTCTAGGCTGATATTCCCTCAGTACACAATGTTAAGTTCATACTCGTTGTTAAAATATTTAAATTCTTCCTTACTTCTTATTATGCTATCCTGAGATCCCTTAAATGTTCCTACCAGCTCAGTCATGCTACACTCTCCCTAGAACTCCTGACCTCCTCAGGATCCGGCAAGTAAATGGCTAACTGCTAGCATGTTAGGGAGCCTCCAGGACCTTACTCTAGCAATAAAGACCCTCATTCTTTCTTATAGGTGCATGCTCCTACAGTGCCAGGGGTTACATATTTGTATATCACTGCATCTTGAACCTGCACATACCAGTATAGTATATGAATACTGACCTTGGGGATAATGAAGGAACAAAAAGGCAAGAAGGGAAGAAAGCTTACAAGTACCCTCTTCTCTGGTCAAACTACATTGGAGATAGATGCCACCTTTACGAATATGCTGCTACTGTTAGGTCATGATTACATGTACTTCAGAGGACCAGTCACAGTGAAAGTGGGAGCTGAAAGAAAGATCTGTAAAGCTAAATGACACTCCAGGGAAAACAGATGCAAGAAATATAACTTTCTGCTTACTCCTTAAATTATTAGAGGCTGGAGAGAAGTATATTCTTGGGTTGCATTAAATAATGCTGGACAAATACATAGACATGCAAAAATCTTGTGTGGAGAAGTTGTTTTTATGAGTCAACAATGAGTTGAATGGTGGGGTGAATGCATATATGGTTCTGCTCTGTCATGGGTCTATTTTAAGTGTCCATATTTTAAACACAGTAGACCAACGAATCCTTGCTGAGGTTCAGGTAACCTCCACCTGTGGGTAATATAATGGAGAAGACGTCCACTAGTTCTTACTTGATATTAGAGAGTGATAGGGACTGGTATCTTTAACATATATTTATTTAAGTGCTTAATTAAGGGTTGATGGATACAAATAAGCTGCCCAGAACACTGTGGTAACCAAAGCTACTGCACTGCTTTGAATCAAAAAAAATTGATCACGGATTTAATTACATCTTGTACTATTTTCTCCTTATCTAGATGATATATGTATATCTTAAAATCAAGCAATAGTATGTCTGGAAGGAAACTAGAGTTTATTCATTCAGATTTCATTATTTTAGAGATGAAGAAACCAAATTCAAAGTACTTTAAAAGTTAGATTTTCCAAAGCTATGGCCAATGTTGTTTCAACAACTGTATCTATGCCAAGGGCAACATATGGTTATTTCTATGACTGTTTAGATTAAAAGGCAATAGACTATATGAGCAGTATCATTACATTTTACAAGGTCAGTGCACCATTCACACTGGTATATGATTTATGGTTGTGATAGGCAGCAGTGACATGAACCTTGATAAGTCATGCACATAAAGTATGAACCATGTGAAGAAGGAGGTAGGGTAAACATGGCACCTCACATGGGACTGGAACCGATTTCCTGAGTTTAATCCTGCAGGCTCCAGCACTGAGCTAGGCAGTCCTGCACTGCTCTCTGCCTTGGCTGTGTGTGTTCATGCATGAACACGCTCCAGCACTGAGCTAGACGGACCTGCACTGCTCTCTGTCCTGGCTGTGTAAGTGTGTTCATGCATGAATCTCTTGCACTCGTTATTGTGGCTACCACCCCTGCCTTAGAATGCTCTCTTCCCCAGGGCTCCTTATTTATTTGCATGAGTGCCCAAGGATCTGGGAATACTCTGGTGAAGAAAACAAGAATTCTATGACTTCATGGAGGTTCCATGAAATGTTACAGGGGATAAGTGTTTACTCTCCTCAAAGTTGAGTAAATTCTAGTCTAACTCTTCAACTAAAAGAGAGTTGTAATAATGTTCACTTATCAACATCAGATGCTTTCTGAAAATTATCTTGAATCCTCATGGCAATTCTGAATGGTAAATATTTTGTCATCCTACACGTGAGTAAACAGAAGTTTAAAGTGTCTTGCTTCTTAATGCTCTATGGTTAATAATGCCAGTGTTGGGATTTAAACACAGGTCTTTCTAACAGCTAAAAAAGGACTTTGCAGAATCATATTGCTTTGGAAGGCAGAACATGGGAAAATTAAAAATTTATTCTCTCACCCATAAATACAAGGTTTCTTTTAGCTTTTAATTTCAAGATTAGGTTATCCTAAAGCTCAATACACATGGGCTAATTAATTGACTTTTAAGTTAAAAAAAAAATGCTTTCTTCTTTTCTCTTTTCATGCCCACACACTTTGATAGGCTGAGTACAACATTGGTGGGAGTCACTATGAAAAAGAAAAAACAGAACTAAAGTTCATTTACTAATAAGAAAGCCTTTTTTATGTTTCATCAAAGGCCTGAATTTCATGTATTGTATTTTAAAAATAGCAATTCTTCCACTGAACTGAATTGTTTTTCTCCTTTCAAGCACACCCACCTCCCTAATAGGAATCTGGGTTTCAGCCATTGTTTTTCAGGAGTCTTAGTTGGTCCCAGTATTTCTAAATGTAAGTGAAAGTTAAACCCACCAATTGGCACAGAACCCCCTTAGAACAAACCATACAGCAAATAAGGTTGGGGATGCCGGGATAACTCAGCGGTTGAGCGGTTGCGCCCTTGCATCACAATTGTGAGATTCAGGTTGTGATTCTCGGCCTGACCTGTGCAACCCCATATGCTGAACTTCGGCACAAACTGGTAACCACCGGATGCTCACCCCAAGCGGCCTCACATGCACCTGTGTGAAGTGTAACCATGTCACAACCAATGATGTGCAACTATGGAGACTGTTCTGGGCCCTCCCCCCTTCTCTCTCTGTCTCTCTCTACCTCTATCTCTCTGTCTCTCTCTCTCTACCTTCTCTCAAACAACAAAGTAAAATTTAAAAAAAGAAAATAAAGTGTAGTTTTATAATTAATTATATAAGGGGACTTCTTAAGCTATGATCATGATGCAATATGGAGAAGGTATTCTTTCCAAAGTAAATGAAAAAAATTAAAAGCTAAAAGGCTCAATATTAGCACGGAGTTTATAGTAGTGAATTAATTTTTTTCTTTTCTTATACATTATATAAAATTTACCATTCTAATCATTTTTAGGTATATAGTCAGTGGCATTAACTAGTTCACAGTCTTATGCAATCACCACCACCATCTGTTTCCAGAACTTTCTCATAACCTCAAACTGAAACTCTGTACCTACTAAAATAACCCTCAAACTCCCCATTCCCTTATACGAAGCTCCTGCAAACTCCCCATTTCCTTATACTAAATTCCTGCAACCACCATCCTACTTTCTGTCTCTGAATTTCAATACTCTATGTTCCTAATGCACATAGACTCTTACAATATTTGTTCTTTTGTGACTGGCTTATCTTCCTTAGCCTAAAATCTTCAAGGATTATCCATGTTGTAGTATGTGTCAGAACTTAATTCTTTGTTAAGGCTGAATAATATTCCATTGTATGTACAGTTGACCCTTGAAGAATATTAGTTTGATCTGTGAGGGTCCATTTATAGGTGGATCATTTTCAATAAGTACTATAAATGTATTTTCTCTTCTGTGTGATTTTTCTTAATACTTTTTTTCTTTAGTTTAATGTAATTATGCAGGATGTAACAAAAATGTCATACAATGTGTATTAATCAACTGTTTATGCTATAGGGAAGGCTTCTGGTCAACAATAGGGTACTAATAGTTAAGTTTTGGGGGTGGCAAGTGTTGCATGTGCATTTTTGACTGCACAGGGGTCTGCAACCCTGAACCACTGTGTTGTTTAAGGCTCAACTGCATGTGTCATGTTCTGTTCATCTGTTCATTTGCTGATGGATATTGGGTGGCAGTGGATTTTGAGCCATCTTGATAATTATCTGAAAGGTTCTCTTTGAGAGGATGAGAACAGTATATGAAAGTGTACTTGGGAAGGAAAAAGTAAAGGATTAAGGATGAATCATGATATTGAACTGCACTGCTCAATACAGCACCCACACGTGGCTACACAGCACTGGAAATGTTGCTGATCTGAAGTGAACTGTAAATATAAAATACATACTAGATTTCAAAGACATCAGAAATAGAATATAAACTAGCTCACTAATACCTTTTTATGTCTATTTCATGTTGAAATAATATTTTGGCTATATTGTGTTAAATAAAAATATTATTAAAATTAATTTTTACCAATTTCTGTTCTCATTTGCTTTTTTTCACATGGCTCCCAGAAAAGTTAAAACTATTTATATGACTCACGTTATGTTTTTATTTGACAGCCCTCATACAGATTTAGTTCTTAGGAAAATAGTCCTCATTGTTAAAAACTGATGTATCTGTCCAATGCATTATATTTAGTTAACAAGAGACAAGGAGACTGATGTGAAGGAGCTACTCTCCAATTGTGAAGCATCAGGGAAGGCAAGGGTGGGCAAATATTTTGGATGCCAGAAAAACCCTTCTTTCTCTTTTTTTATTTTTTTTTATTTTGAGAGAGAGAGAGAGAGAGCGAGAGCGAGAGAGAGAGAGAGAGAGAGAGAGATACAGAGACAGAGAGAGAACTGAACTGGGGGAACTCCACACAGGCCGGGGCCAGGATTCGATCCTCGGTCCCCGGGGCTGCAAAGTGAGCGCTTAACCCACTGAGCCATCCCAGCTTCCCCAAGAAAAACCCTTCTTTTCAAGATTTCTAGGGAAAGCTGGGATGGCTCAGCGGGTTAAGCGCTCGCTTTGAAGCCCCCGGGACTGAAGATCGAATCCCAGCCCCAGCCCATGCAGACCCACATGCTGAACTGGAGTGTGCCTCCCATGCAGGAGACCCCCAGCCCAGCTCCCACCCTGCACAGCCCCCACCCACCTGTGTGGAACAAAACCATGTTAAAAACTGATGATGTACAACCATGGAGACTGCTCTGGTTCCTCTCCCTTCTCTCTGCCTCTCTCTGTCTGTCAAAATCAATAAAATAAATCTTTTTTTTTTTTTTAAAGATTTATTTATTTATTTTATTGTTTTTGACAGAGAGAGAGAGAGATACAGAGACGGAGAGAGAACTGAGCTGGGGGAACTCCCCAGTTCAGCACGGGCCGGGGCCGGGATTCGATCCTCGGTCCCCGGCGCTCAAAGTGAGCACTTAATCCACTGAGCCATTCCGGCTTCCCCAATATTATAAAATAAATCTTAAAAAAAAAAGATTTATAGTATAGGAGATTGCATCCTCTTACCCAGTTGTGAAGTTTTCATGATAATATTTCTTGTCTTAAAAATGAACAATAAGGGGAAGCCGGGATGGCTGAGTGGGTTAAGCGCTCACTTTGCTGCGCTGGGGACCAAGGATCGAATCCCGGCCCCGGCCCGTGCGGAACCATGTGCTGAACTGGGAGCTCCCCCAGTTCAGTTCTCTCTCTGTCTCTGTATCTCTCTCTCTCTCTCTCTGTTAATAAACAATTAAAAATAAATAAATAAATATTAAAAAAGAAAAAGAACAATAATTAATAGAAATGCATAAGTCTTCCTTTCTCATATTTTTTCCCTCTACCTGCATTACCTTTCTTTCTTGGGGACTTTGTGTTGACAGCAACTCTATTTAAAATAATCTTATGTTTCTGTTAGGCATTTGTTGAAAAGATCTCAAGGTAAAAAGTACAGTGCACGTACACTGACTCAATAGTTTCGGTTGATTAGCCTCTCAGAAAAATAACACGAGTCCTTAGAAGAGCACCAGGAAACACTGTTCCATCTATTCAAATCAGCACCATTGTGAGAGTCAGGTAGCCCACAGTCTCTGCTGCCCACACAGTGAGTGCTCTGTGTGCCTTTAGAACCAAAGTTTCAAGGGTAAACAAGGTCAGGCCTTGACGCTAGAGCAGTAAAAGAAATTATAAGTCATAATTACTTAGGTAGGCAGAATATTACACATACTGTTTTATACATCAGTTATTTTAATACAGAATCTTATTATACTGAGGTGCTATGGTTTTCCCTCACCAGACACTTTATCTGATAGGTCCTTCTTTTTAGCTTCTTAAGTTCAGCCCCAAAGAACCTTTCAGTTACCAGTGACCATGCCCATTTTGTTTAGCTTTTCCTGAAAGATAGAAAATTGTAAAAAGGTTTCATAGATATTTTAGATACTTATTTTTTAAGTAGAAAGTTTTCTTCACAGACATATGCAGATTTAAGAATCACTGTCTAGACTCTAAGATATTCAAGTCCTTCCATTAATTGTCCATTTGTTATGGCCTGGATGGTGAGAATTCCCTTGTGGATGAATGGAGGGAAGAGAAATCTAGATTGCTGATTCTATTTAAAGAAAATTCTATTTTGAAAAAGTCAATGTGAGATGGGGAAGCAGAGGGGGGTTAATAGCAAGTGTAGGTAAGGAGGAAACAGAGAGGGAGGATGGTGAGTGAGAATAAGTGGGAAGTTATAAATGGAAGGGGAATAAGGAAAAGCGAGGCGGGGAGTTGTGGAAAGTAAGAAATATGAGGGAAACAGGAGAGAGTGAGAATCAGCTAAAATGTAGAGAAAAGGGAAGGAAAGACAAAGGAATTGAAAATGTAAAGAAGGGAGGAATTGGAGGAGATATTGCAAGATACTTGGGTTTCTAATGGTTTACGCCTGTTTTCTAAAGCACAGGATGTTATTTGAAAAAGGGATTTACAAGGTAAAATAATAACAATATCATACAGGCATTTATTACATTAGTGCTGTTGCCAAAATAACATACAGTGTCTCCAATTATCAAATAATTAATTCATGTTCCTTTTCTCATAAATAGGTGATAGCTATGAAATGCCTCACATCACTTAAGAGTGTAAATAATGTCATATTTTCGTTTCTTTTTTGCTCTAGTTACAAAAAGCTTTAAGTGTTCTTCTCCTGTCTTTTACGAGGAAAAAAATGACAAGAAGCCGGATACGAGTTGTTTTAGTGGTGATCTAGTTTCTTCCTTGGGATTTTCCAAGAGTTCCCAGATCTCTACAGCTCTGACATTTTTCTAACTCCCAAAGAGGGAGGAGCTCTGGTCTTTGGGGCTGTGGCTGTCACCACTGCTGAGGTGGCTTTCAGACCCACTGTGAACTGGAGTGAGCTGGTCACCCACCAGCACCCTGCCGCTGCTAGTTGGTGCTAATACCAAGCTCCCTAAGCAGCAAATCACCAGGTTCTACCAGTGAACATAATGCTGGGAGCTGCACAAGTTTCTCTATGAGCTCTAAGCTCTTGGTGGCACCCTCAAGGCTGTTTTGAAACATGTCCGCTCTGAAGAGCAGTGTTGGAATAGGCTCAAAGCTCCACCCTCTAATACCTATCACTCTTCTTCAGACCCTTGGGCTGTACCGAAGGACCTGCTGCCTTTGTCTTTTCACCTTACCCTCCTCCAATGAAATAAACCAAAATCTATCATTTCATCATATAAGGGCAGTCTGGAAAAACAAACAAACAAACAAACAAACAAACAAACAAACAAAACAAAAACAGCCATAAATATCTCTATTTTTCATATTACACGGATGGGTACTTTTCAGACAGCCTCTGTACACATTTTTCTTTCAACAGAACTTGATGGCTAATCAGCTAGTGCTTGACTTCTTAAGAAGCCAGGTTTCAGACCCTAGTAACACAAAGGATCCTGCTTACCTTTCTCACTGGTCAAGAGGGATTAATACTTAGGAACAAAATTCCTTTGCAACTCTCCTGAGAAGAAGGCAGTAAATTTTCCACCTTTCCAGATAAATCTAAAGCAGTGGAAATACAAAACAAAATAATGATTTAATAGGTTACCCTTCTATAATATTTTTCTTAAATGTACAAAATGTTTGTGTAAGTTCTATTATTTAATGCTAAAAATTCTGTAAAGGTATTTTTCTTCTTTTTTTATATATTGTTTTGATGAAAGAACTAAGGTTCAAAGAGATTAAATAGTTTGTTAAAGATCACACCAACATGTTGCAACTAATAGGCTGGATTCAAGCTCAGATCTGTCCTCAGACTCTATCTATACCAGTCGTAAAACGTCATATCAAGACGTACCTAAGCCAGGTGGAATCCAGGTAAACACCATGCATTTGGAAGCCTAGTCTTCCAAAGAGTGTTAGAACAATAGGGGATTGATTATAGGCATATACATTAAGCTCAACACAAATGTCTGTCAGTGGCTTAATGGGTAAGTGAAATGTGGTATATTCATATAATGTAATATTTTTTAGCCATGAAAAAAAAAATTACTGATATATGCTATAACTTGGATGAGCTTTTAATACATTATGCTAAGTGAAAGAGGCCAGACACAGAAGTTCACATGTTCTATTATTTCATGCATCTGAAAGTCCAGATAGAAAAATCTATAGAGACAGAAAGGAAAAAAGATTAGTTATTGGTTAGGATTGGGGGGAGGCAGTTGGAAGGGATGATAGCTAAAGGGTATGGGGTTTCTTTTTGAAGAGATGAAAATGTTCTAAAATAAACTGTGTGAAGATTGGACAGAACCATGAATATACTAAAGCCCATTGTAGTGTATACTTCAAATGAGTGAATTGTACAGTATGTGTATTCTAGCTCAATGAAGCTGTTGAAATAAAACAGCTGGGTGTTGCATCCTCTCACTGCCACCTGGTTTCCATGTGGGACACAATAAGGTCAGTCAATCCAACGTCAGGAAAGGAACACAAGCTATGGGTCAATTAGCTGGCAGTTGACTCTAGCAGTCGCTGGACATCTCTGAGTTTCAGGCTTTCCATTTGCAAGTTTATAAAACAGAGCAATAGCAATTCCCTTATAGAGTTTCTAAGTAAGAACTGGTTCATAGTAGTTCTACATTAATATAATTTAGAAATGCCAACCCCATTCTAAATTGAAGAAAAAGAAATATTTACCCATACAGAGTTTACAGTTCAATACAAGGCTCTACTATCCAAGCAAAACATTTAAAAATTTAAAAGAGAAGTTTATTCTGCCGCCAGCCCTGCCACGGCAAAGCAAGTATATGCTGTGTCAAAACAATGTTCAATATTTGCATATTCTATTTCACAAAAGGTAAGTCAGAACCAAATTTATTACTTGGCATAAGGATTTTTGTCACAAGCTTGGTTTCCTGTGGAAAGACTGCTTCTATTATAGTTGCACAAATGGCTCTATTCCTCATTACTCATAATAGTGAAAAACTGGAAATATCTTAAGTGTCCAAAATAGGGGAAAATTTAATTATCTGCTTGTATAAGATTATGCAGTTATTTTGCAGAACATTTTGTAAAAGAATAGGAAAATGAACAAGATGAGGGTAAGAAAAAAATATAACAGTAAAACAGAAATACACAGAACAAATACTATGTTTTCTAAAAAAAAATATATTAATAGATTGAGAAAAGAAGTTCAGCAGAATGCTAGTTAGCTCAGCAGGTTGAGTGCTTGCCTTGTAACTGTAAGGTCCGGGAATTGAGTCCCAGCCTTGGCCTGTGCAAAAACCCATATGCTGAACTGTGATGCAACTGGTAATCACCAGGATGGCTCAGTGGTGAAGGTTCTCCCCTCCTATGAGGGAGGCCCCTGGTTAGGTTCCTGCCCTGCACAGCCCCCCATCCACCTGTGTGGAATGAAATTATGTCACAACTAATGATGTACAACTATGGAGACTGTTCTGGGCCCTCCCTCCTCTCTCTCTCTCTCTCTCTCTCTCTCTCTCTCTCTCTCTCTCACACACACACACACACACACACACACACACACACTTTCTCTCAAAACAATAAAATAAATCTTAAAAAAAGGAACTTTGGGGAGGAATGTAATGTCAAATAGTTGTGGTTTTATTATGTTGGTGACAATATAATTGCTATTTATTTGAAATAATTTACATTGTTTTAAAGTGGTTTAATAATATTCATGAACCGTAATAGATTAAAAATACCTACTGTTGCTTGTCCTCCATTTTATGGACTCTATTATGAGAGATAAAACAAAAGTTAATTATAAAAGAAGCTAGCTGGACAGTATTGATGGAACTCCTCGCTCCTAGGGAAGGAGCTTTCTTAAGGGTAATAGTTTATACTTGACAACATACTGAAAGGACATTTTTAAGTTTGATGAATGATGTCTGCAAGCCTGCTAATTAGCTATGTCCCCATGAGTAAGCCACTTAATCTCTAAGGATCTCAATTCCCTCATTTGTAAAATAAGAGATTTAAAAAAAGAGAGAGAGAGATGCATTTTTGACACACAGAGAGTGGAAGTTGGTGGCTTGAGTAGAAAGCTGCCATCTTAAATTCTCAGGGGAAACGTGTGTATTTTAAAACTCTGTGACCTGCTTTGTACACTGAGGAAACAAGACCCAGAGTTCTGTAACTAGGGCCACATCCAGAGATGAAAGGACCCAGCCTGTTATTTTATTTTATTTTTTTCACCCTTTGAGGACTGCTGCTTCTTGTCCTCTATACTGGGGACACTATTAAGAGAGATTTTTTAAAAAGTTAGTTGTGAAGAAAGGTGTACAGCAGAACCCCCTTCCTAAAAAAAAAGACATCACAGAGAAATAACTGTTACATATTGCATATAATTTTTTTTGTAATAAAAATCATTTAAGTGCACTTACCTAAATATGATAAGTAAAATTAGGTGGATTCTCTTTCCTTCGGTAACCGAGGATTCAAGGCATCACCGAGGCTCATGAATTCAAAGGGCTGACAGACTAATGAACAAGCATCAAAAGGTATGAACATATAAAATTAACATGTGAATATTAAAGCAAATAGGAGAAAATACAGAGGATTCCCTTGGGACTGGCAGGGAGGAGGGATCCTCTTCGTAAGGTAGGCAACCATGGTTTATGTGATAGATAGTAAAAGACTACTCTTTTTGTTAAAATATTAAAGAATTCTGTTAAAATGCACTCATACATATTTTTATGCTCTAGAAAGCTAATTAACTATTATTGGTTACTAACATACTTAATTTCAAATAATCTACCAAATTGGCTAGCCTGTCAAAATGTAGAAGCCTGCTTCAGTTCTCTGGTTATAGGATGATGGGACTTAACAAAGTTAGAGATATTGAGAAAGGATGAGAGATGTAGTTCACTCTCAGGGCAAATCAAGAAGAAAGATTTCATATGAGATATATAAACTCTAGCCCTAGCAAGACATCACAAAAGCACATAAACAACTTCTTTGCACATCAGGGATGTTTTGACATCTCCTGGAATCTCGATGTGAAAGTGGCTATATGAAATTGGCATCTCTTCAAAATGAGACGCCAAGTGCCTTCTGTTGTAGACTGGGAAGAAAATATACTTGTTCTATTACTACTACTTTGAGTTTAGACAAAACAATGGGGAAATGAGAGTCATTTGCAACCTGTGTCTCAGAGTTAATTAAGAGGATGAATGAGGACTGTACATTTTAATGTACAAGTTTTTCCTACTGGCCTTTCATTAACAGCAATCTTCCTATGGACAGGACCACCTTATGTGAACTCCAAAGCCTCAGAACTAAGCTTGAAGGATTTTATTGGCTTCTGGCATTAGCTTGTCGAACAGGTATGCATGCTTGGCTGGATATACGCGCCAGCGTTAGGCAGCTAACTGGCAAACTCCTTCTTGCGCACTCTATCACAGCGCCCCCTTGCGGCACAGAGGCGTTTCAATCACAAGCCCTTCTCTTGTCAGCAATTCTGTTCTCCCCTAGCTCCCTGCACCATGTTCTCTCGTTCTTTAAATTGCTCTCAACCCAGAAGTAGCTAGCTCTGTTTGCACTTGCCTTTTTGAGTATGTATGCGACTGTAAGACTTCCTGCCCTCCTTCGAAGGATTTCTTAGGATGCTTGTACTTATCCTCATGGGTTTATTTAATCTGTTTTCCTATCTAAAATGGCTTTACCAGTGGTCTCACAGTCAGTATCCTGAACAATGGCACTAGGGGACAGTCCCTTCTAATGTTGGAGAACCTTCTATTAGGTTATCTATCACAGATACTCTATAGTAGTATTTTAAAAATAATCTTAACAGAGTACTGTAAAATGTTTAGCAATTCATGGGATAACCACATACTTAGGTTATGCATCAGTAACAGAAAATGTGACTTTATACGTATAAAACATAAGCAAGTCTTGGTATTTTAAGAGAAACCCTGAAAATCTTGATGATAGAATCTAACATCTTTCCTCACATTGAGGGGAAAGGCTATTCTTCACAGTTAATATATAATTCTAATCAAACAGGGATGAAAACTAGCCATCTTCATTAAATTTTTAATGTATTTTTGTCATTGCTTAAGAACGCCATCGACAGTAGGAGAGACAGGCAAGATATAATGTGGCAGAAAGAATGGCAGCTGTTTAAATTAAATTTTAAAAAACTATGAAAGAAAACAGATTATTTTAATAAATGAATACTGTTATCCTTGGCAATTATTGGTGTCATAAAAGCTTTCAACATTTACAATGAAAACCTTTGCTTCTTTCTATATCTCCTTACAGTAGCCTCACAATAATCTGGAAGTTTCCTGTTTTGTCAAAATAAGCCACATAGAAGTACCTTAAAACAGAGGATGTGGGGAAGCCGGGATGGCTCAGTGAGTTAAGTGCTCACTTTGCAGCTCCGGGGACCGGGGATCGAATCCTGGCCCCGGCCCGCGCGGAACCATATGCTGAACTGGGAGCTCCCCCAGTTCAGTTCTCTCTTTGTCTCTGTATCTCTCTCTCTCTCTGTCAAAAATAAAAATTAATTAATTAATTTAAAAAGAAAACCAAAAAAAAAAGAAACCACAAAAGAAACAGAGGATGTGGGAACCATGGATATAAAAAGGAGGAATGGAACCACTGTTCATAGCCAAGTTGTC
>PVKE010012592.1:0-38039 GCA_004027555.1 Craseonycteris thonglongyai
TTTGCTTCCTCTTTCTTGATGGACCGCACTGTAGATTCCTTCACCCCGTCATGGCGTGCCACAGATGCATCACTTCTGCCCTCTTTGATCATATCTAAAAGTTTCACTTTTTCGCTGATGGTCATCATCTTCTTCCTCTTGGGCGCCCCGGAGGAAGCTTTCACAGGGGCACAGCGCTTAGGCGGCATTATAAGGGCTTCATTAATAAAAAAAGTGATCGCTTAAACAAAACAAGTGATTACCAACACAACACTAAAATACAGTATGCGAGACAGTCAACATCATGGACAAGACTGGCGAGATACAACAAGAGAAGATGCGAGGTGAGGCTGCGATGATGCGCAGACAATCAGCTCACAGGGATAAATCCACTCGGACTCTCATTGGTCGATGTCGCACCGGAAACCAATCGCGCGCCTTTATGAGAGCCCGTGGGATGGACTCGGAGTCAACTCATCTCTTTGTTTGACATGCAGGGATCCTTCTCTCTCGCGCATCCACATGAAACAATGCTCCTTTCTGCAATGTGGCTGCCAACATGTTTGTATTTTTTCATTTTTATTTTTTGATGAATATTTTGGGGAAACTCGCGAAGCACTGAAGCCGCAAAACATGAAGCACGAAGTGGCGAGGGAACACTGTAATTAAATAAGTTTAATTCTAGCATTTACATACTAAATTAGTTCATAGACACATGCACCACAAGAAGCAAAATTATACTGACACTATTAGTTGACCCAGTATACATCAGGGTTAAAGAGAAAGAAGGTGATCTGAAGAAGTATGAGAGTAGCCATATCTACCTGCTGGTAATGGCCTATGGAAGATTTTATGGGATAAGGGAGAAGTTACATAGTTTAAGAAAGCTTCTCAAATGACTGTGACAAAGTTACCTGTAAATAAGTAACTTTCTTAAGGAAATTGATAGTGATAGTAAATCTGCATAAAGGAGCTTTCTATAGAATAGAACTATAGGTTTTATGTTCTATGACTTACTATTATTAACACTTTTCTTGTTTCATACAAATTGATATTTATTGCTAACATATAATATCAATATTCAACATCAGATCATATTCCTTTGTACATATATACTACCAGTTATTTATCCATCCTACCGTAATATTATATAAGATACACACACACACACACACACACACACACACACACATATATCATAAATATTATATAATTTTTAAGTTTTTCTATGAATACTTATGCTTTACTATTTGTTATGTAACAGTATAATCTGCTGGTATATGCCTAGTAGTGAGATTGCTACTCATACATCATAAGAGTCACTCACATTCAGATTTTTATAGTTCAGTTGTTTCCCAGCTTTTGGCTTTCCTGGGCCACATTGAAAAAAGAATTGTTTTTAGCCACACATAAAATACACTATCACTAATGATAGCTGATGAATTAAAAAAAAAAAAGTTGCAAAAATATCTCATAATGTTTTAAGAATTTATATTGGGCTTCATTCAAAGCCATCTTGGGCCACGTGGTTGGTCATGCCTATTGTGGCTATTTTGACTTATTTACTAACAGTGTGTACTCCCAGGAAGCCACAGCTTCTAATACTTAATATCATGCCCTTTAATTTCTGATATAATCATTTAGATATAAAATGCAAACTTATTGAGGTTTTTATTTAAGTTTTTCTGATTACTAATGTGGTTGAATACCAACTTATATGTATACTGGTCATTTGTACTACCATTTGGTAAAAATATTTTGCCATTATTGTATTTTTTAATTGTTTCTATTGTTTAGCAGGATTTCTTTACAACTACACATACAGAGGCGTTGTATGTTAAAAATATTCTCTTCCCTTTTTAAAGCCTGTCTTATTTTTGTAGTATATTTTGAAAAACAGAAGCTCTCAACTTACATGTAGACTCAAGCTTTCCCTTTAATGGTATAAACTATTTGTGTGGTTCAAACAGCAGTTTTTACTCCAAGCTCATAATGGTATTCTATTCTGCAATTTATTTAAAACTAATTATAAAGACTATTGGTTTTTTTGAAATACTTCCTTTATCACACATCAAGCATCCATAAGTGTGACTCTGAACTATGTATTCTGTTCCATTGATTTATTTTTCTATTAGTTACTTAATAGTCTATTTAATATAGTTTTATGATAAATCTGGATAACTGGCAAAAAAAAATACATCATTTTATTATTTTCTTTGAAGGGTTCTTTAGATATTTACAGTTTTAGAAATGCCTTCTCAAGTTACAAAATAGAAACCAAAGCAAACAAAAACTAGGACAAAAACACCTATTGTGATTAAATTGAATATTTAAAGAATTGGCAAAAAAATTTAAATATTTTCTATATTGAATCTTACACAAAGTTAAAGTGATGTATTTTTACTATATGTAAAGGTGATATTCAATGTTTTTCAATGCAGTTTTATAAGTTATAAAAAGTTTTTGTATATATTTTGCTAAATACATTCCTAGATATTATACTTTATATTATTTATGATAAATCTTAATTTTTTCTTAAATATTTTCATTGTGCTTACAAATGCCATGTTTTATGAACATAAATTTCAACAATTTGCTAATCACTTTTATTATAATAATTTATTATGTATTTCTTTGGATTTATTACATAGATATTCTTAATAAATTAAAAATAATAAAAGTTGGTAGGAAAAGTATGCATCACTAACAACCACAAATAGTTAAAATGGATGTTAAGAGGTCACTATGAACACCTATATACTATCAAATTAGGTAAGTTAGATGAACTGAACAAATTGCTCAAAGGACACAAACCAAGAGAACTGATTCATGAAAAAATAGAAAACAGAATAAACTTATAACAAGTACATATATTGGATTAATAATTTTAAATCTTCTCATAAAGAAAAGTCAAGCCTTCACTGATAAATTCAACAAATACTTAGAGAAAAAGTAATATCAAACCTATAAATTATTTTAAAACTCTAAGATATAGGAGCACTTTTGAACTTATTCTATGAGACTAGTAAAGCCCTGATATCAAAAAGAGGTCAAGGTGTCAAAAGAAAATAAAATTACATACCAATATATTTTATAACAGACACAAAATACTCAACAAATTTCTTAAGGTCATATTAAGTATAACAAATTTGTGTTTATAACAAGAATGCAAGATTAACATTAAATGATCAATTAATGTAATTTACCATGTTAAGAAAATAAAGGACAAAAAACTCACATGATCATTTCAATAAATATAGAAAAAAGCATTTGACAGAATCTAACACAGTTTCATGATTAAAACACTCAACCAACTAGGAATAAAGGAATCTTTCTCAAACTAATCCAAGGGATATATTGAAAATTCATAGGTAACATAATGTTTAATGGTGAAACACAATGTACATCCAGAAAATGGAACATTATTCAGCATTAAAGGCAAATGAGCTGTTAAGCCATGGAAAAAATATGTAGGAAACTTAATGTTTTATATCACTAACTGAAAAAAAAAATCACACTGAAATGATTACATATTGTGTACTTCCAATTTGAGGGCCTTCTAGAAAGTATTCATCCATGTCACCATTCATATTATATTGACAATATCTGGATTTTTTTTTTTCTGGACTGCCCTCATATGAGACATTCTAGAAAAGCTAAAACTATGGATATAATAAAAAGCTGAGTGGCTTTCAGGGTGGTGGTGGGCAGGATGAGAGAACAGGCAGAAAACAGATTACTTTTAAGGAAGTGAAAATACATTGTGATACCATATTGAATACATGCCATGATTCATTTATCCAAACCCATCGAATGAACCACACCAAGAGTGACCCTACTGTAAACTATGGCTTTTTATAATTATAAAATATAAATGTTGGGAAAGCTGGGATGGCTCAGCGGGTAAAGCGCTCGCTTTGAAGCCCTGAGGACCAAGGATCGAATCCTGGCCCCGGCCCATGTGGACCCACATGCTGAACTGGGGTGTGCCCCCAATTCAGTTCTTGCCAGGACCTATATGGGAGGCTCCCGGCCCAGTTCCTGCCCTGCTCAGCCCTGTGCCTGCCTGTGGAGTGAAACTATATGGAAAACTAATGTCAACTATGGAGACTGCTCTGGGCCCTCCCCCTTTACTCTGTCTCTCTCTGTCTCTGTTTCTCTCTGTCAAAAATCAATAAAATAGGGGAAGCCGGGGTGGCTCAGTGGGTTAGGCACTCACTTTGCAGCCCCGGGGACCAAGGATCAAATCCCTGCCCCAGCCATGCTGGCCCATATGCTGAACTGGGGAGTGCCCCCAGTTCAATTCTCACCAGGGCAAGACCCCGGCCCAGTTCCTGCCCTGTGCAGTCCCGCACCCACCTGTGGAGTGAAATTATGTGGAATAACCAATGATGTGCAACTATGGAGACTGTTCTGGGCCCAACCCCTTCTCTCTGTCTCTGTCTCTGTATCTCTCTCTCTCTCTCTGTCAAAAACAATAAATAAATCTTTTTTAAAAAGTCAATAAGGGAAGCTGGGATGGCTCAGTGGGTTAGGCGCTCGCTTTGAAGCCCCGAGGACCGAGGATCGAATCCCGGCCCCGGCCCAGGCGGACCCACATGCTGAACTGGGGAGCTCCCACAGTTCAGTTCTCTCTCTGTCCCTGTATCTCTCTCTCTTTCTGTCTAAAATAAAATAAAAATAAAATATTAAAAAAAAAGTCAATAAAATAAATCTTAAAATATATATAAATGTAGGTTCATTAACTGTAACAGATGTAGCATTCTTTTGGGGGATGTTAATTGTTAATAAAAAAATTTATGCGTGTGTGGATAAAAGGGTATGTAGGAAATCTTTGTAGCTTCCCCTTAACTTTGCTTTGAAGTTAAACTGCCCTAAACAGTTGTCCAAATTAAAAAAAAAGTTAACATTATATAACCTTTAAAATTTCACACATTTTTTTTTTTATTGGCTTACTGGGATGCCAAGATTTAGTAAAATCTATTCACTATACACTTGAATTGAATATAGGTCCCTTCCAAATAGGGTGGCATTTAGTACATAAAACTCCGGAGTGTTATTTGTGTATCTCTAATGAATAGAATGATTTAATGTAATCATAATGTTTTTTATCAAATGGATATAAAAAATATCAAATCACTTGTTTCTTGGTACTTTTAAAATTCTCTTTTGTGGTTAAAATACGTGGTTGACTTTTGCATGACTTTGAAGATATGTATATATATTATTTGTTGATATGTGTCATGATTCTATGCTAAAAATAGCTTACTATTCTTATTATGAAAATAGTGGGAGAACAATGCCTAATGCCTAATTATGCACAGGCAAAATATAACAACAAAAAAAATAATAATGACAACAGTTTGTACAGATACATGTGTGTCAGTTTCAAGCATCCCTTCCAAGTAAATATTATCTCCCTATTTGCAAGTGAAAAAGTTTAAATCCATACTTCAACTTATTCCTGCTCATTTTTTACTATAATTTCCCCCATTTAGCCTCTTAAATAAAAACTTCTAAAACTTCTTATATTCATGCTATAGATATGTTCACTTGGAAAAGAAAATATCCAAAATGTCTAAAAATTTGTAAGTCATAATCATATAGAATATGGGAATTTCAAAATTGTTTTTAAAGTATTTGCACCATTTAGAATTTTTTTCTTTTAAACAATATGCCTTAAACTACGATATTAACATTTAAGGTTTGCTAAGTACTTACCAGAATATTTTAAGATTAATCTGATAATATTTTAATTTGGCTTTTAAAAAAAGATTTATTTTATTGTTTTTGACAAGAGACAGAGGGAGGCAGAGATAAAGAGAGACAGAGAGAAGGGGGAGGGCCCAGAGCAGTCTCCATAGTTGAGTTTCATCAGTTTTCAACATGGTTTTGTTCCACACAGGTGGACAGGGGGGTCATGCAAAGCCAGAACTGGGTTGGGGCCTCCAGTCTGGGAGGCACGCCCCCTCAATCCAGAGGCTGAACCGGGGGATAGGTGCTGAACTGGGGGCCTCCTGCACAGGAAGCACAGTACAGTTCAGCATATGGGTCCCCACAAACCATGGCCAGGATTCGATCCTCAGTCCCCAGGGCTGCAAAGTAAGTACTTAACTCACTGAGCCATCCCAGCCTCCCCAATTTATGACTTTTAAAATATGTCTATATGCTATTATTTAAAATACGTCTTTGACAAATTTCATGGATCTGCATTTGTTTATTGTTTTGTTTTTTTGAAAGATTTATTTTATTGTTTTTGACAGAGACAGAGAGACAGAGAGACAGAGAGAAGGGGTGGGCCCAAAGCAGGCTCCACAGTTGTATGCCATCAGTACTCAACATGATTTTATTTCACACAGGTGGGCAGGGGCCGTGCAGGACAGAAAATGGGCTGGGGGTTTCTCACATGGGAACCACACCCCAGTTCAGCATATAGGTCTACATGGGCCAGGGCCATGACTCAATCCTCAGTCCTTGGGGCTGCAAAGTGAGCCCTTAACCCACTGAGCCATCCCAGCTTCCCAAGGTCTGTATTTTAAGTAATAAATTCATTCTAAGTAATAAATTATTTATAGTTTTAAATCACTTTCTTTATAATATATTAAATAATTATATCTGTACATCATATTTCTATAACATTTTGGTGAAATATTTGACCCTTGTAAACACATTTGGTTATAAATTATACTTCCAAAATTCAATATGTGTGCATAGTTATTTGCAAAATAGGACCTTAAATAAAAAAGAATGGTTGCAATTCAATGTAACACTGTTCAGTATTGCAGCTAGATCTAAATTTTTAGAACAAAAAAAGAAATTTGGTGCTAATTTATTCTCTTTGCAAAAATCATTTCATAGTTTACTATAATACATAAAGCTTTCCACATTTAAGCAACTAACATTTCATAAAACTTACAATAAGTTTGATACTATGGGGGATGCTGGATGGCTCAGTGGGTTGAACACTCGTCTAAGGACAAAAAGAAAAAGCATCATTGAGATAGATAGGAGGAGCACACACTCAGTCTTGTCAAGACCCTCATCCCTAGTGTACGCACCACAGCTAGAAGGGGTATCAGCAACACACACTTTCTCCCTGAGGAGTGAGGGATCTGAGCCCCACATTAGGCACCCCATTACTGGGGACCTGAACCACGAAGACAAGCCTCCACAAGGTCTGACTTTAAAAACCAGTGAGGCTTAGGTCCTGAGAAACAAGAGAGTGTAGGAAACAGATTGTTTTTAAAGGGATTCATACAGACTCAGTTGCATTGAGTCCTAGTACATAGGCAGAAGTTTGGAAAATGTCTGGGCCATACATGACAAATTTTCACTGACTTATCTTATAGTGTGTGACAGAAGGGTAAGGAGTCTGTTGGAGTCCTCTCTGGGGATGATAGCACCAGTGGACACTAATTTTACTCTCCTATACCTTGCCAGCTTGGCACTGGTGGGTGCTATTTTTGGTACTGTCCATCCACCTTGCTAACATATTTTGTCCCATCCCAATATGCCACTAAAGTTCAGGCAACTGTCTACTGCAGCCCCAGATCCACTAGACTCAAATGGGCAGACTCTACCAGTCCCAAGGTGTCTCCGCTATGGCTCCATTCCCACCACAAACAGAGGGTACACATACTTCACATGGATATGCCTATTGAATGACTGATACTAGGGACTGGGGGAAAGAAAGGAGCAAGAGGTAGATTGTTTTGGGGCCTCATGGGATTAAAATAAGCAGATAGTTCTTGGCAGGCTTCTGAACTCAGGACTATAAACAATGGACTGAAACACACCCCAGTCTTCCAATGACCACTTCTTTAAGACTAGAAGATGCAGCTCTTACACCCAATACACAGAAACAGAATCAAGCAGAATGACAAAATAAAGGATGTGTTTTGAATAAAAGAACATCACAAAATTTTGGAAACATCCCACTGAAATAAAAATAAGTAATTTGCCTCATAGAAAACTAAACATAAAATTTATAAAAATGCTCACTTATCATGGGAGAAAAATGGATGAACACATAAAGAACTTCAGCAAAGAGAAAAAAAAAAATCCAACCAACCAGGTTTTCTATATGTAGAAAACAAAGGTATTTCTATACTCATATAACAAACTATCAGAAAGAGAAATGAAGAAAACAATTCCATTGACAACTATATAAAAAATACCTAAAAGTATATTTAACCAAAGAAGTAAAAAACTTATGTTAAAAACAATAGGACATTGTTAAAAAAAAAATTGAAAAATACACAAATAAATGAAAAGGTGTTCTGTATTAATGAATTAGACAAATATTGTTCAGATCTTTATACTACCCAAAGCAATCTACAGATTCAATGCAATCTCTGTCAAAATTCAATGGCATTTTTTTCATAAGACTTGAACAAATAATTCAAAAATATGTATAAAACCAAAAAAGATCATACATAGCCAAAGCAATCTTTAGAAAAAACAAAGCCAGAGGTATCACGTTCCCTGATTTCAAACTACACTACAAAGTTGTAGTAATCAAAATAGTATGATATTTTTATAAAAACAGACACAGATCAATGGAACAGAGTAGAGAGCTTAGAAATAAATTTACATATGTATAGACACTTAATTTTTCACACAAGTAGGAGCCAAAGACATACAGTGTGAAAAGAATGAATCACTTCAATAAATGGTGTTAGGAAAACTGGACAGCCATATGTCAAAGAATGAGATTAAAACACCATTTAACACCAAACACAAAAAATTAACTTTAATAAAATGTATTAAAAATTTGCGTGTAAGTCCTAATACTGTAGAAACAAAAGCAAAAATAAATAGGACAACAAAAACTCTGTACACCAAAGGTAACTATCAAGAAAATGAGTAAACAACCTAATGAATGAGACAAAATATTTTTATATATCTGATAAGGGGTTAATATCCAAAGTATATAAAGAACCTGTACAACTCAGCAACATAAAAACAATCAACCCAGTTTAAAAATTGGCAGAGGATCTGAACTGACATTTTTTCCCAAAGAAGACTTAACATGACTGACAGACACGTGAAAAGAGGTTCAACATTACTGTTATAATTATCAGGAAAATGCAAATAAAAACCACAATGAGATGTCAACTAACATCTATTAGAATGTCTATTCTCAATGAAAACAAAGTGCTGACTAGAATGAGAAGGAAAGAAAATCTCACACACTGTTCGTAGGATTATAAATTGGTTCAGCCTATGAAAAACTGTACAGAAATTAGAAGTACCTTATGACCCAGCGATTCTATTTCTGGATATTTATCCAAACAATAAAAAACATTATTTTGAAAATATTTATGTACCATAATGTTTATTACACTATTGTTTATTAGTTATAATTGCCAAGATATGAAAATAACCTAATTGCCCATCAATGAAATGAATGGGTAAAGCTGTGGTATGTATATAGAAAAATGCACAGGTGTATATACACATATAAGTTCAAATATTATACATATATAATTACACACACATTATATATACGGGTATGTATGTATAAAATGGAATAATAGCAATAAAAATGAAATATTGCTATTATGTGACAACATGGACGGACCTTGAGGGTATTATGGTAAGTGAAATCAATTATACAGAAAAATACAGGTACTATATTTCACTTATATGTGAAATCTAAAAAACAAACTAACAAAACTGAACAAAAATGAACTTATAGATGCAGAGAACAGGCTGGAGGTTACCAGAGAGAAAAGGGGTTAGGAGGAAGGCAAAATGGGTAAAGAAGATATGGTAATTGATAGTAACTAGATTTACATAGTGAACACTATGTAGTGTACACAAATATAGAATTATAATGTGCACTTGAAATAGATATAAAATTTTATACTAATTTTATCACAATAAAAATTAATTCCACATCACCACCAAAATTTTTTTTTAATTATAGTCATGCTTATGACTGTGTAGTGGTATCGCATTGTTGTCTTGATTTGCAATTTCCTAACAACTAATGGTTTCTTAGTAGATACTAGAAAATACAAATGAAGAATAAAAATACTACCTTTCAAAATAAATGAAATATATTTAGAAAGAGCCAACAAATAATTTAGAAGAAAATTAGAGCTACAAATGCTTCAATTTACAAAGAATAAACATTTTATGGCTGTGAATCGCTGGTAGCATTGGACTACATGACTCAATGCTATTTCAACTGAAAGTGTTGTGAGGGGGTGGTTACAGAGCTGACTCCAACTGCAATAATGGTGGATCTGTCACATTTATTATGATTATTCATGCCAAGGGCATATTATATCCATGAGTCTTGTGGACAATGACTAAACACTGCAGGAATGCCAGTGCTGAGCCATCCTTGCCCAACTTCCTTTGTGGCATTGGGCAACTCTACCAGGAAATCTTTACTTTGAAGCTCTCCATTTACCCATCTGCCTGAGTACTCCTACCCAATCCTGCTCTCATCCTACTCCAGTTTTACAAAGTTAGCCCTGCATAGCAATCTGTAGCTCTACCTACTTATTTCTGCTTTATCTCTTACCTTTCATAGCAATTGTCAAGGATAATTTACCATTATCATCAGAAAAAGATAGTGTGTCTTTCATACAATGGAGACAAGAAGAAACACCTGTGTATCTCATAAAAGCCACTTTGGCACCACTTGGTACTCACTTGAGCAAATATTTGAATAAGTTTGAACAATTATACATCATAGACGATGTTGTGAAGTTGTTTCCATAGACAAATCACTGATAAAATTCCAAGTACATGCAATTTATAGCTACCAAATGTGTCAGATTTAGAATCAAAGTTTACAGGTTATGTGATCAATACTCAATAATGTACCCACAAATGTTAAGCTGAAAAAATAAATAGTATTTTCAGCTCACATAGAATTTTATTTCATTTGTATGTCAAGGGGTTAAGGAGAGATGTTGGCTTCACAACCATATGCAATTATGAGAGCTTAATTCCTCTACCTCAACGCTAATTTTTGCCCTCTCAGGCAAAGAAGCCAATGGGAAATGTGAAGCTGTTACTTCTCAAAAGATGTTTGGGATGGATTGTAGTTGCATGAGATGTATACCACTCAAATTTCTCTCCAGGTACACCTACCATGAGAAGGGTACCTTCTGCGGGAGAGTATTCAGCAGAAAGTTTCCAGCTGTCTCATATTTTTTTCTTATATCTGTTGGAATATTCACGTCAAAGCCACACTCTTCCTGGTCTTATTAAAACCAATGACTGAGTATGGCAGTGGCTTGAGGGCTGAAACACTCTTGCCTACTCTGAGACTGCTCTAGTAAGCAGTATTCGCCTTGGAGGTCCCTCAACCCAGCTGAGGTTTTTGCAGAGGTGTGGTTCAGCCAGGAGCTCCTCCTATCCAATCCTCCTTCCTGCCCACTCCAAACACGGGTGCCAGATACACATCATGGTCTTAATTTCCTCTCTGCTTAATCCTGACCCTTTCACTTTATCTTTCAGAGGTGTTGCCTCAAAATATATCTTGCACACATAATTTCATTCTGACATTTTTCTCATAAGAACTGATTTGACAGCATTCCAGTCAAAAAGTTAAAAAAAAAAAAAAGAAAAAAGAAAGAAAATGTAGTGCCATGAAATAATGGAATAAAAATAACAAGTAGATATTAATAAAATTGATTACAAAGTTGAAATACAAGGGACCACCAAAACCAAATTTGTTTTTGAAATTATTACCTGAACTGACAGTTTTCAATCAAGACTGGTGAAGGAAAAACAGACTATGCAGAAAAACAGTGAAAGAGGAAAAGAACAAAAACAAAAAAAACACAGTACTATTAAACATAAACCTGTACTCAGAATGTTGTAATAAGAAATAAATTCTAAAGATCCTCTCTATTTTAAAGAAGAAAGGCACAATTTTATAGTATTTAGCAAGAAAAGTCAATTAATGTTCATACAGTTTAGGATATAGTTGTCAAAATAAATAAATAAAGTTCTTGGAAGTAGAAATACATGTTCTCAGAGTTAGCAGCCATTGGTTAGGTAATTCAGGTATAGCAAGAAAGTTGAAAGATTAGAAAGATCAGTATGGGGTATAGTCATGCAAAGGTCACAGTGGCATATATTCAGTCCTTCAGGGTATCCCACAAATTCAAGAGAAACAAAAATGATTATTGATACATATAAGCAATGAAGTATGCTGACTTTTTAAGATGGCCCCTAATGATCCCTGCTTCCCGATATCCACACCCTTGTATAATTTCTCTCCTCGAGTGTGAGATGGATCTAGTAATTAGTTTAAAACACATAGAATACAACAACAGTTATGAAATGCCATTTCTATAATTATATTCCAAAAGGTCGTGACTTCTATTTCAGTGCTATTCTCTCTTAATGGCACTATCTCATTTTCTCTCCTCACTCATTGGCTGGTTCAATTTGATGACTGAAGCTACCATGTTGGAGAAGCTCATGTGACCTTGCAGTTCACACACCCAAAAGAAATGAAATTTCCAACAACCACTGTCAGATCTTGGCAGTGGATCTGCCACAGTAGAAACTTGAGATGAGTTGGCCCTTAAATACTGCTTGTGAAAAGCTCTGTGATAGAGGATGAAACTAAGCCATGCTCTCATTCAGATTTCTAGAAACTGAAAATATAAGTGTGCCATTGTCAGATGCTAAGTTTGGAGGTAATTACTAAGATATTGGTAACTATTATAAGGAATTACTTGAAGAAAAGATGATTATAAACAACTCTATACTGATACTTTCAGAACTTAGTTAATAATACAAAAAAATTCTAAGATATATTGTATAACATTTGACACAGAGAATAAAGTGAGAACAAGATTAATAACATAAATCCTAGAGAAGTTAGAAATTTGCATTAAATAAATTCCATACACAGAATTTACATAAATAAAAAAAAATTATAAAATAATCTGATGGTATTAGGCTGTTTTTTAATAGAAAGTGATATACTGCCAAACAATTGTTTATCATTAATTTTATAAATCGGTGTAAGTTATTTTATGTTGTATTCTTCAGTTCTAGTTTTATCATGAATTGATATTTTTAGACAGTTATAATTGAGGGTTCTATATTATGTAAATTAGCTTTGAATTGCCTATTTAAAATTATGACATAATGTATAAATCTGTCCAATACCATATAAAAATTAAGAGATACCAGATATTTAATTATAGTTGAGTGGATCATGTATTTCCAAAAGATTTCTATGATTATGACCAGAACATTTTAATTAAAGGAATATAGAAAAATATGTTCTTGAAAAATTGATATATTTTATGCAAAATGTGCATTTACTAAGATTATCTTAATTATTATGAGGAATAACGATCACATCAATAATTCTTATATAATGTAAACAAAATCAAGGTACAGATAATGAAAGATAAAATAATAGTTGCTTTGCCATAAAATATGAGGATAACAGTATGCACAAAAGTTCTACCAAATAACTAAAGGCGATTTACAGAGCCAAATATGCACAGGGGCATAGATTTCTGTAAAGAGACTTTATAGCAAAAAATTAAAAAGTAATCTCTACAGAAACATTATAAATAAAAATTCAGAGGCTTTAGTTGCTATGACTATATTACAAGAGGAACACACTTACAATAAGGAGACTTTAAACCTGAAAATTGTATCAGAGAAATGACTTCACAAGATCGCTTATGAAGTGAAAATGAAGGAGTTGTTAAACCTTTCCAATGGTTGATTATTACAGTGGAGTTACCAGAAGGCAGGGAATTGGTTACAAATGATTACCTCATGCCATTCACAAGTTTTGTTTATGATTATCAAAGGTGTTTACAAAAAGTAACCTGGGAAAACTGGGATGGCTCAGCGGGTTAAGCGCTTGCTTTGAAGCCCTGAGGATCATGGATCGAATCCCAGCTCCGGCCCAGTCGGACCCACATGCTGAACTGGGGAGTTCCCACAGTTCAGTTCTCTCTCTGTCTCTGTATCTCTCTCTCTTTCTGTCAAAAATAACATTTAAATTTAAAACAAAATTAAAAAAAAAAAAAAGGTAACTTAAGTTTTGCTTATGAAAAAGGACAAATTAAGTTTTTCTTATGTGTCTTCAGTGTTTTCTTCTATTTGGGGAATATTCAGGCTTGGTTTACATTTTATTTTATGTTAACAATATAGAGATATATAGTTATTATAAATATATTAAGAGGGATTTTCCTGTCTTATTACTCTTAATTCACTGGTTCTCAACTTGGGTGATTTTCCCCACAGTTTATTTGGCAATAACTAAAGACTTTTTTGATTGTTGTGATTGGTATCTAATCAGTAGAAGCCAAGGATGCTACTAATCATCCTATGATGGATATTATGCCCATATTAATAAGAAAGTGCCCTGCCAAACTGTCACCAGTGCCTCTTTTGAGCTGTCCTCTTCTAACATGTCTCCTGACATGTTTCCTCACATCTGCAGTTTGTATTTCCATAGCTAAGCATATACATGTGTATATAAACGCATTACACACACACACACACACACACACACACACACACACACACACACACACACATATCTACATACCTCTCCTTTCAGCTTCAGACCCATTTATCCCACTATCTGCTTAATATTTGCTCCTGATTGTTTCTCTGAGGCACCTTGAGCTTGTCATCATGCTATCTGAACTCCTGTTTATAGTGTCTCAATTAATGGCACCCATAAATATTCAATGGTACTTTAAGAAAACAGAGATGTCTTTTTTATATTTCCCAACTGCCATTTGTTGGGGGTGGGTTGTAGGAAAGGGGAGTTGGAGGAAGGTAGTGAAAAGGTACAAATATCATTATAAGGTAAGTAAGTACTAAATATGTAATGTACAACATGATGACAATAGCTAACATTGCCATAGGAAACCTAAAGTAAATCCTAAGAATTCTCGTCACAAAGAGAAATTTTTCTTTATTCTTTTTCATTTCTTTGTATTTTTTGTATAAAATGGTTGCAGCTGAACCTATTATTGTAATTATTTCACAATATATGTAGACCAAACTATCATATTGTGTACCTTAAACTTATACAGTGATGTTATGTCAATATTAATAAAATTGGAAAAATTAATATTTTAATCATGAGATATCTAAGCAAATAAAACAAAATTTAATAAAATTGTATATAAATAAGACCTAAAATGCTACTTGACCTAAAATTTCTTCTTCACCACTGGGTTCACCATGCTTGTAGCAACTGTTATAAGGATGTCATTACTTCCAGGATCTTCTGTTCTGTCAAAGTCCATTCTTTCTCAGTGACACTGGAGCTGATTTTGACATTAGAGCTCCTAAATCATTAGGACTGAATATATGTGGGTTGGAGGAAAGGTAAGTTTGTGGCATGAAGAACACAGAAACAATTTTAAAAACTCATTATGAGCATCAGAAAAAATAATAAGTTACCTAGCACTGTGCAACAAAATACCCTGAAGCTTAGAGTCTATAAACAATTATTATCATCTCTCAATTTCTATTGGTCGAGAATTCAGAAAGAACAGGTGGAATTGTTTAATTTTTGATCCACAGAGCCTGCAATATACCTGGAAGACTCAAAATGCAAGCTGGAAACCTTTGAAAGCTCATTTTTTCACATGCATGATCATAGATGCTGATGGTCACTGGGCGACTGCCATCCAGAATAATACCACAATTGGTCTTTCTTGTCCACAAGTCATCATTTCATTTATTTTAGTTATAGTTTTGCTTCATATAGAATTCCATTTCTTCAGAAGGTTAAAAATGCCCTTGCATTGTCCTTGCTCTTAAGGCTTTCTGATAAGATGTCTGCTGTCATTCCCACTCTTCTTTACATAGCTGCTGTAAAGAATGTACCTTTACTTGTCACTTAATCTCTGCCTTGGAGAGGTTCTCTTTACTATTTTTGGCATTGATTTAATTTTTGGGTCTGTGGATTATATTATCCTCATATTTGGCAACTTTTCAGCCATTCATCATTTAACAATTTTTTGTCTCCTTCCCTCTTCTTTCTTTCTGAGAAACTGATTTCACACATTTTAGAAGATTGATGCCATTTCCAAGTGAGAAATTATAATATTGTGTATGGAGGTGGAAGCAGATGTGATGAGAAAATGGTTTAACAAGAGTCTGGATTTCAGGGGGAGAATTTTGTCCTGAAGTGGTATTTTAGGTGATGAATTCACTCTGTATATGTATGTAAAAAGGTAGTAAAGAATAAAATCATCTGGAAGAAGATCCAGACAGAATAATCCAAAAATCTGAGTTTAAGATAAGGTAAAACTAGAAGGAAATATAAAGTTTAAAAATAAATTGTGGTATATTGGAAAATGAGGAATGTAATAATTATAAAATAGAAAGGGATCAGTTGTATTTAAAAAAAAAAAGGTGGTGAAAAGTAGCAGGGGATGCTGGGATGGCTCAGTGGGTTAAGCGCTCACTCTGCAGCCCTGAGGTCCGAGGATCAAATCCTGGCCCTGGCCTGTGTGGACTCATATGCTGAACTGGGGTTTGCTTACCATGTGGGAGGTCCCCACTTCAGTTCTCACGAGGGCAAGCTTCCCAAATGTGATACCCCCAGTTCACTCTCCAGATTACAGGGGCATGCCTTCCATGCAGGAGGACCCCAGCCTAATTTCTGCTCTGCACCCCCTTGGAATGCGGCTGTGTCAAAAACTGATGATGTACAACTATGGAGAATGGTCAGGGCACTCACCTTCTCTCTGTCTCTGTCTATATCTCTCTGTCAAAAACAATAAAATAAATCTTAAAAAAAAAAAAAAAGTGGTGAAAAGTCAGTAAGGTCAGGGCCTATGACCAGATCCTTGTATTCGACAGGATGAAGGTTGCTGACATTGATAAAATGTTTCCATAAAGGTATAATAAGGCCTTATAAGATAGGTAAAGAAAACAAAATAGAAAGAAGTAAACACAGTAAGTACATTTTTCTAGTCAAGTTTGTCACTGAAGAAAGTAGAAAGTGTGACAATATTTAAGGAAATGTGAACATTAGTACATGTACACATACATAACACTTTTATATCTTGTGCTGTTATATTTTTGTAAATATTATAACATTCAATTGAATCTTGCTCCTCTTATTCAATAGTTTAGATTGGTTTATTTTGTTAATAGATTTAATGAATTGATTTACCTGGGTAGTATTCTAGTTTATGATTGTGTGGCATATCTACTGTGTTTTTCATAATTTAGTTTTTCTTCACATATTAGTTATTACACATACGGGTATAATGAACATCTTTTTACATGTCATGTAGTTGACAAGTTAAGTTTTACATAAAGAATTGAAGTAGCTGATTCATGTTATCTTTTTCATTTTACTAAATACTGCTAATTAATTCTTACAAAGTATTCACAAAAGTTTTTACCTTTACCACTTGTATAACAGTACATTTTCCCCTTACCCTTAGCACTGTTGATTTTTGCCAAGAAACTGTTTTATTGTTTTTTTCACTTTTTAGTTTCTAAATACATATGCAGTTGAGGATCATGCAATATGACCTGGTCATTTAATTGCTCAATGAAATACTATTACAATCCTTTATCTTTTTATTTCCCATTGAATTGCAGCAATTATATGTTCATATACCAATTGTTTGTTGCTATACACATTTTGTTTCTCCTGAAACTACTCACGTGGTATCTGTTTACTTCTCCTTCTACACTGTGCCATAGGTAGGGAAAGCAGCAGCCTCCCTAAATATACTTTTTCCTCTTTCACAAGAGTAAAAAGGGTCACACAGGGAGCCTCAGCGCCATCACAGAGCCTGGCACAATCTGCACTCAGGGCTTTGTTCTGCCTCTGTGTCAGCTCTGCTCCCACGTTTACTAGATACCCGTCTCAGTACCCTGGCTCACAGGGGTGAAGGGAATGCACAGGACCAGGCAGCCTGACTTGTTCCTCTGCAGTGCCTGAGTCAATCTCCCTATCAGGTACGATGGGGATTCTCCTACTTCTAGGGTCTACCCCCTCCAGGCATATATCTTTCTTGATGCAACCACCACTATCTATGAATTTCTCTCCTGCAGGCTCCCAACCTTCATTATGTGCAGACATTTCACTATCCAGTCTTAGCTGTTGTCACTCTTAAGAATTCCTCACAGTTTCTGCTCCTCTGAATATCCAGCCATAAAATACATAAAAAGAGGTATTTATCGCTGGATTTTTTTCCAGACAGCCCTTGTATGTGTTTTCTATCATGATATAGTTTATTTGTATTGTCTGGGTAGGAGAAGAGACTGTAAAGTATACAGCATGTTGTCTCAATTCTGACAATTTTAGAACATCCTGGCAGGTACAAATAGCTCCCACAGTTTTACTACAAGTGATCTTCTGCCTTCAAAATACTCTTTATTAGCCCTTTAAGAAACAAGCCTGATTCATAAGATCAAACAAAGTCGTATTTCTTTATATCACACTCAACATTCAGATTAGTAAAGCCTAAACCACACACTAGAAAACAGATAAAAGTTGGTATCAGTAATTCCTTACTTGTGAAAAATAAAATAATGATAGTTAAGTGACGAGATTACTGAATTACTATTACAATAAATTGGGCTATACAATTTAAAAGGAAAACAGCATTTTTAATTAAAGCATGGTAACTTTTAATGTGTATACATCTATATAGGTGTTTCTGTTTTCCTTTTTATCTCAGCTAATTGGGTTAGGATATAGCTCAACAGCAAGTCCCGAGGTGGTGGGTGGTACCACTTAGGGAGCACTGTATTGTTCGATGGGTAAAAGATGAAGTAAGAGTATTATGCTAAGTAAAAGAAGTCACACAGAAAAGGATAAGGATCATATTTCACTCATATGTGGGATATAAACAAAAAGCAACAAATCAATAAACAAGATAAACATACAAATGAGCACAAATAGAATGTTGTTAGCCAAGGGGAACGAGTTTGGGGGAAGAACGAAGAGGATAAAGGAGGGGTGAATACAGGTGAAGGAGACTAGATTTCAGGGTTGAGCACACAATAAATTATAGAGATGCCCCATTATAAAGTCGTATGCCTGAAATTTATACAATGTTATTAACCAATGTTACCCAAGTGCATTATATTAAAAACAACAACAACAACAACAACAACACACACACACAAACACACACACACACACACACACAGGAAAAACACTGATTTCTCAGGAGAAAGGACTGAAAACAATTCTCTCAGTAAGAACATCTAACCATTCATGCTCCAGCCCATTCACTCTATGGATCTAAATGGTTGAGTGTTTAGAGGAATATCAAATTGGTAACAGGAGTCTTGGATGTTTTGATAATATTTAGTTCATAAAACCATCAAGGCAGCTATATGCATACAGTCTTAGTCTAAGCTACTGTTGGTCTTTACTGAAGGAAGTAATGCCATGTTGAAAATCAAACTTTTGGTGAACCTGGGATGGCTCAGTGGGTTAAGTGCTAGCTTTGCAGCCTTGGAGCCCAAGGATCAAATCCCAGCTCCGGCTCATGTGGACCCATATGCTGAACTGGGGTGTACCCCCAGTTCAGTTCTTGCCGGGATCCATGCAGGAGGCTTCCAGTTCAGTTTCTGCTTTGTGCAGCCCCGTGCCCACCTGTGAGGTGAAACTATATGGAAAACTAATACTATCAACTATGGAGACTGTTCTGGGCCCTCCCCCTTCTCTCTGTGCCAAAAAAAAAAACCCAATAAAAATACATCTTTAAAAGAAAAAGAAAATCAAACATTCTAAGGCTCAGGCCCATAGAACTTTGTTTTTTAACTGAGAGAGGCCATAGTCATAGGCCAGCAGGTGTCCTCAAACTATGGCCCGCGGGCCACATGCAGCCCACCGAAAACATTTATCCGGCCTGCCGGGTGTTTTTGCCACTGCTGCCTGTCCTGCTTAGCAGCCGACTCATCCCGGGCCCGCAGTGCACATGTGTGGACATGCTGAGGGACAGTGAACTGGCCCCCTGTTTAAAAAGTTTGAGGGCGCCTGTATAGGGTAAGGACAGATCACAGAACTTTCTTAGATCCCAGTAAGAAGGGCAAGCTGATTGGCAGGCCAGGCAGAATATTCCAAGACAGAAGCTTTCCCACACTCTCAGGACACACCCCAAACCAACTAACCAGACTTTGGTATTAAGAATCAGGTGTCAACAAATTTTGAACCCTCCACACTTGACTCCCTCAACTGCTGCCAAAGAAAAAGTCCTGGATGGAGAGATTCAGAGTCAGTGTTTGGAAGTCCTGTGGTCTCATCCATCAAGCAAGGAGAACTTTCTGCTCTGTTTTATTTCTGTGACAAGCTGTCTTCTACCTTCCCATTGCTACTTTACAACACTGAAGCTACTTCCAGACAAATTATCAAATTCAAATTCTGAGTACCTGAAAACAAGTATTTTCAAGAATTTCCATCTACATTCACTTGAAAAAAGAAAAGAAAGAAATATTTAAAATAATTGTTTCCTCTCTCCTTCCTTTTTAAATTTAGAATTATAAAAGAACTCAAATAGATTTTTCAAATATAGCATTTTTCTTTGTAAACTATTCCTTTGTAATTATAGCCATTATAATGGCGTTAGTTTAATTGAATATTTCATTATCACTGAAGTGATTCAACCTGCAGTGTTCTCAAAATCATGTCTGGAACAAACATTCAGCTCTCTCAGATACTTTGCAAGGCAGCAAAAAATATGTACTAATCTGCTGAACAGCATTTCCTAAAAGGTAGTTGTTACTGTAAGTAACTTTCACTTCTAACAAAGATGTAGACTGTGTTCACTTTAAACTTAATTTTTCTAAACATAAAACATGTCATCTTTTTTCTTAAATCCTAAGTGGCCTATATGTATAAAAGTGCTTATGAGACTGCAGAGAAAAATATATTCTCTATTTCTAGCTGCAATTAGAAGTACAGAACTTTATCCCATTAGCAATGATGAGTTTGCCCTGGGTCATCCTTGGTTGGCTCAACTAGACCCTTGTAGCCAACAGCACATGTCTAACAAATGAAGAGTTAAAGGCAAGGTGGCTATTACACGGCAGGTTGCTTGATAGAAAAGAGAGACTCCCTCCCCCTCTCAAGTTATGGGGCAGGATAGTAGAGGGATATATGCTCACTGAATCCCAAAGAAACTTAAGAATAATGGCTATAATAGTGAGTAGCCTCAGGGAAATTGGTTCATGAATGGGGTCTTAGGTTCAAGGTGACTCTATGGACGTCTGCAGAGAAAATATATGGAGTTTCATTTAAGTTATTCCACATTTCTGTATTTGTTTCCTATGGCTGCTACAACAAATTGCCACAGGGTGTCTTAAAACAATAAAAATGACTTATTTTACTGTCAGAAATCTAGATCAAGGTGTCAGGCAGGGTTGTGTTCCTTCTGGAGGCTCTAGAAAAGAATTCCTTTCTTGTCTTTTTCGGTGCCTAATGCCTGGCTGTGTTCCTTGGTTCACGAACCCTTCTTCACATCACCTGGTGCTCTGACATCACATCTCCTACTACTTCTCTGGGCTGCCTGCCTCCCTCTTATAAGACATCTGTGATTATGTTAATTTCACCTGGATACTGTAGGGTAATGTTCCCATCAGAATACCCTTAACTTAGTTATGCACCCCCCCCCCACACACACACCCTGTGCTTTTTACCATGTAAAGTACATATGTTTGCAGATTCCCAGGATCAGGATGTAGATATATTTTGGGGGGGTGGATGTGAGGGGTCGTCGCTGTTAAGCCCACCATAGTTCCTACCCTCAAATTACACTTCTTGTGTGATTTTCCGGCCTGAAAATAATTTAGGAATTATATAAAAATAACATGTGCCATAAAGACCTTTGGTAACTCATAGCACCAGCTGAGCATGGTAGACCATATTTAATCTGTAAGTTTTCTCACAAAGCATGAATGATAAAGAATAGTAATTAAGTAGAATGGAACCATGAAACTTTGTTTCTATTACCACAGCTTAGTAATATCTACTATATATTTAATGCTTTCTATATACCTAGCTTTGCATTAGGTACTTGATATATGCTGCCTCATTTATTACACAGCTATTTCTCATTTACCAATGAATAAACTGAACAAAATCAAATTTAACTAATTGGGCCAAAGTCACAAAGTTAGTAGATGGAGATGCTAAGATCTCGTGCTTGTCTGTGGGGAACCAAAGCCAAAATATTTTTTCTGTTACACATTACGCCTGGACTCCTGAGAGTATGGGAGCTGATCGATAGTTTAAGGCGCCCCATTGCAGGACTCAAGAAATCTGTTTTTTTCCCGAGTTCAACTGCTACTCGGGTGGTGGATAAATATAGCCACTTAAAATTTCTCACTCCTCCTTCTCCCTCTACTTTCTTTATTTCTCTAAGTCTCAAAAAGGAAAAATTGCTTCTTCTACAATAAGATTTGAGGATAACAAATATGCAGAGAAAATTCTTACCCTTCGAAATATTTCTTAGCAGAGGAATTTTCTAAAAAATTATATATCCTTTCCTTCTAACACTGATGACTTTGATCTTTCAGTTATCTTTAAGTCCCCTCCTCCATGAAATTGACTTTTTCCACCTCATGCCAATCTGACAGCTCCTGCTATTTGTTTGCTTTTTTGTCTAATATACTTTATTGAAGTATAATGTATATAAAGTGCACCCATTGAAATACACATGTCAATGTACCTTGATAAATGTACACACCCAAGTGACCATCACACAAATCAAGACAGAATATTTTCATCACTTTAAAACTTTCTTTGTGGGGAAGCCGGGATGGCTCAGTGGCTTAAGCGTTTACTTTGCAGCGCCGAGGACCGAGGATCGAGTCCCAGCCCCGGCCCGTGTGGAACCATATGCTGAACTGGGAGCTCCCCCAGTTCAGTTCTGTCTCTATCTCTGTCTCTGTATCTCTCTCTCTGTCAAAAATAAATAAATAAAAAATATATATTAAAAAAAATTTTTTTCTTTGTGCCCCTTAACTATCAATTCTCTCTTCAGGAAAGCAACTACTATTGTATTTGCTGTCACAGTAGATCTTTATTAATCTTTTCTTGAGTGTATTGTCAATTAAAATCATACAGTACATATTCTTATTCCTGGTTTCTTTCACTCAGTATAATTTTTTGAGGTCCATGTTGCTGTGTTCATCAGTAATTAATTCAGTAATTTGTATTGCTAAATATTAATAATATTCACCCACAGTTGTATTTTGAAGACCTTAGAATACATTCATGTGAAGGATATATTGGACTTCATAACAATTACTCTAAAGAAAAAAAAATCCTAAAATTACAATATTTTACTCACAGAATCTAGACACAGTCATATGTCACAAAACATTTTTGTCAATAATGAACCACATATCTCTGTGGTCCCAGAGATTATAGTAAAGTTGAAAAGTTCCTATCCCCTAGTAATAAAGTAACTATAATAATTTCCTAGAACAATGCATTACTCACCTGTTGGTGGTAAACACTACTGCTGGTGCTGATGTAAACAAATGTACTGTGCTGTCAGTCCTATAGAAGTATGACACACAGTTACTGTAGTAGGCTATACTATCAAGGTTTTTCTAAGCACACTCTATGATGTTTGCACAATGACAAAATTGCCTAAGAATGCATTTCTTAGAACATATTCCTTTCTTTAAGAGGCACATGAGTATAATTATTATGTTTACAATAGACCATTTTGTAATCTACTGATTATTTTATTAAAAATGCATAGGACCCCACAGCTAACAGTCTATAAAATTCTCTACACTTCCATCAAGCAATAGGAAATTTTAACATTTGCTTAGTATGAGTTTCTTTTATAGTTTTCATTTGGTACTTTAAAAATAAAATAAAAATAATTTATTCTATTGTATTTTCAGGGCCATTATGGTACACTTAAATAAATATAACTTAAAGATTATAAAACATGTAACATTTATTTAAAAGATCAGTTACATGAATACATATTCAGAGACTTAATCATTTGCTTATACTGGAAATTACAATTTAATGGATTGAGATCTGTCTGATATTATTTGTTGATACTCAACATATTTCACACCATTGTAAACTCTCGGCTGTATGCAGAGGCATATATCCTGAAAACTTCATTTGCAGATCTGTCTTGCCAGAAAGGTTATGGACAGATACTGCCAATAATATGTGGGTTTAGGAAGGTGGAAGAGATTCTCAAGTGGTAATTGCAAGTAGGTGCATGGGTGTCGGCAACTTGCTGATTTAAGATTCAGCCTGTGGATTCTGGATGTCCTACTGAGAGGCACTTTCTTTAGCACAATCACAGTTAATACCACTGGGAGTGGCTTCCTGACACTCCCTGAGCTTCCATTTTTCTTAACTTCTCAAAATTTTCAATGGTGTTGTTAGCCTCTTATTTCCTGCATTAAAGGTATTACAGATAATAGAAAACAGCAAAATCACACCATCCTAACTTTTAAAGAAGAAAAAAATCTGCAGTAGCTTAGCTTTCCTTGAATTCATTAGACAGTTGAAGGTCATAATGCAACCAAGGCAACTAAATATTGAAGAGTGACTAGTCCCTAGAAGAAGAGGCAGAAAAATGAACTGTTCTACCTTTGGCAGCACAGGAGAGGAAGAGGTGGTTGCCATAGAAATGGTTGAAAAAAAATCTGCTGAAATTCAAAAGAACTATACTATTCAGTTTTAGCTCAGAGTAATGTCATTTCTACCACTGTCAAAGTATAGTCTGATGATAACTCCACCAACTTGATATCAGTTTGGACATGTGAACTTTTTTGCCATATTGGTCACATGTTAGACCTGTTGATCAGAAAGTAATAACTGTTTTACTTTATTTAGTAACAAATGCTCTTATAAGAGAGTGAAAATCAAATAAAAATCAAGGGCAACCAGCTTAAAGAAGACTTTATGAATCTAATTGTCCAGAGTGTGTTGAAATTGTCTCTCCAAAAATAAGTACATAGCATAAAAATAATTGTTTTGCAATTTTTAATACTTAGCTCTAAGAAAGAGACACAACTCTCTGGATTGTGCAAATTATATAACATAGGATAGTATAATAATTTGACCCATTTACTAAATCAATTATAAGGTTGCCAAGGTTTGTGAGTCAAGAACCAGACTAACTTGAGGGCACTGCAAAATACTAAGTCACCTGAGCTTCGTTAACCAGATTAATGATACTTCAACTGTATGGTAGATGTGGTTGGTATGTGGAGCCTCTGGCAAGATTTAACGACATGCATTGCAGTGTGAGGAAAGCATGCTCTCTTCTTCCAATAATTATTCTCCTTTAGGCAATAGCTTCTGGAATAAAGGTGTGTACCGGTAGAGGTAGAATGCTTGACCCTGAGTCACTAAGTGACCTTGTGGTCTGACCTTATCAGAAAATACATTTAATCTGATCTATGAAGGCTGAAGATTAAGTATTCCATTACCCAGTATGAGTGTAGTACAAAACATCATGCCTAAATTGTGTCTGAAGGCAATAGTGAACTTACTTTCATGATTAAATTACAAAAGTTTGTGACTTTTAGCTCACTGTTATTCTCTCTCTTACAGGTACTATCTCACTATTCACTTCATTCATTGACTGGTTTAATTTGATTACTCAAGTTTCCATATTGGAGAAGTCCATGTGACCCTACAGTTCACAAACCCTAAAGAAGCAAAATCTTTCCAACAACGACTGTGAGATCTTAGAAGTGGATCTGCCTCAGTAGAAACTTGAGATGACTTGGACTTGGCCCTTAAATACCGCTTGTGAGAGGCTCTGAGTTACAGGATGAAACTAAGCCATGCTCTCACTTGGACTCTTGGAAACCGAGAATATAAGTTTGTCATTTTAAGATGCTAAGTTTTGGAGTGATTACTAAGCAATAGGTAACTATTATAAGCAATTACTTAAAAAATAAAAGATTACTACACAAAACTCTCTACCAATACTCTTTAAAACTTAGTTAATAATTGAACATATATTTTATAAAATTTTGAGCCAAGAAAAAAACAGGAAAGCCAAAATAATAGAATAAATATTTGAATGTTTTTTTAGTCAATAGGAAGATTTACATTAATGATATGCCACACACAAAATTTTAATTGATAAACATTTAAGATGTTTCTTCAGTGGTTAGGAAGTGTACATTAATAATATGCTACACACAGAATTTAAATTAAGAAAAAATAATGAAATAATCTGATGGTATTGGGCTATTTTTTATTGTTAAATTTATTGGGGTGACATTGGTTAGTAACAATTACATAGGTATAGGTGTACAATTCTACATAACATTGTATAGGCATTGCATTATGTGTTCACCACCCAGAATCAGCTCTTTCCATCACCGTATATTTGATGCCAAACAACTGTTTATCACAATGCTTTGTAAATCAATGTACTATATTTTACCTTTCTATTCTGCAGTACTAATTTTATCATGAATTGATAAGCATATTTCTAAACATAATTGAGGGCTCTTTTACATAGATCATTTTTAAATTCTCTATTTAAAATTATTACATCATTTATAAATCTGTTCAATACCATATAACAATTAAGAAATTTGCTAGATCTTTAATTGTAGTTAGGTGGTTTGGGTATTTTTAAGAGATTTCTATGTTTGATTATGATCAGAGCATTTAAACCAAAGTAATATATAATAGAAACATGTTCTTGAAAGATGGATGTATTTTATGCAAAATGAGCATTAACCAAGATTATCCTAATTATTCTTAGGAGTGGCAATTAATCACAACAGTTATCTTTATAGAATTTGAATAGAATGAAAGCACAGATAATGAAAGATAAAATAATAATATAGTTCCATCAAATTAAAGGTTATTTAGAGAGCCAGTATATATACTAAGAAATAGGTTTCTGTAAGGAGATTTTTATTGCAAAAAATTAAAAAGTAATTTTATAGAAACATACTTTGAGTCATATTGTAAATAGAAATTTAGAGGGCTTTGGTTGATATGAATGGTTCTTTCATGAGAAACACTATAAACAGGGAGACTTTATACCTGAAAGTGGTATCAGAAGCATGACATTATAGGATGCTTATGAAGTGAAAATGAGAAAGTTGTTAAAACTTTCTGATGGTTGGTTATTACAGTGGTGTTACCAGAAGGCAGGGGATTGATTAAAAGTGGTCATCTCATGCTATTTTTGGAAGATGACTTAAACTTTACTTATGATTATCAGAGGCATTTACAAAAGTAACCTAAGTTAAGTTTTGCTTATGTTTCTAAAAAGGATAACGTTTTGATTATGTGCTTCACTGTTTTGTCTGCTGGAGGAATCTTTAAGCCTGTTCCCTATTTTATTGGAACAATCAGAAAAATATAATTAATATAGGAATATCCTAAGACATTTTCTTCTCTTCAAAATGAACCCACTGGTTCTCAATTGGGATTGACTTTTCCCCACAGATATTTAGCTATACCTGAAAACCTTTTTGCTTGTCGTAATTGGGAATGCCACTGGCATTTACTGGGTAAAAGCCTGGATTGTTACTGCACATCCTATAATGCACACAACAGCCCTGTAGTAAAAAGAAATTGCCCTCCCCCAAAAGTCAAGGGCCTCTTTTGAGCAATCCTCCTCTAATATCTCTTCTGATAGGGTCTCAGTCACACCTATAGTTGTTATTTCCACATTTAAGTAGAGAACTCAACAAGTTGTATTAAACTCATTTATCCAGACTCATTTATTCCACCATCTACTTCATATTTGCTCGTGGCTCTTTCTCAATGGCATCTGAGCTTGTCATCTTTCTTTCTGAAATCCTGTTCATATTCTCTGTCTCAGTAAATGGGAACAATAACCACCCAGCTGAAATTCAGAAATCATGGAGATGTCTTTTTTAGATTTTTCAAGTACCATTTATAACCCATCATATGTATTTATTACTTTTTTAAAACATTTATCTTATTGTTTGAGAGAAGGTGAGAGAGAAAGAGACAAAGAAAGACAGAGAGAAGGGTGAGGGCCCAAAGCAGTCTCCATAGTTGCACATCATTAGTTTTTTGATATAGTATCATGCCACACAGGTAGATGCGGGCCATGTGGGGCAGGAACCAAACCTGCGGACTTCCATATGGGAAGTGAGAACCTTCACAACCATCCCAGCAGTTACCAGTTGCACTCTATGGTTCAGCATGTGGGTTTGCACATGCTGGGGCCAGGATTTGGTATCTAAAACTCATGGTTGCAAGGCAAGTGCTTAACCTATTGAGCTATCCCAGCATCCCCTTTGTTACTTTTAGCACTGTATAAGTCTCAAATTTAACTGTGACTCTCCACTCTTCATAGTTAGAATTTACACCGCTGCTGCCTCTTACTCTCTTCTGAGACAGAAAGATGAACACAACCCCTACACACACATAAACTCCTTGGACACAAATTGCACCCACACAAATTTGTCTTTCCAAAATGCAAATTTAATCCTGCTATTTTCTTCTTAGAAACATTTATGTATAAAATTCTTTACCTGTCACAGAAAGTTCCACAGTGCTTGGTCTTTCCTTCTCATAAGCCTTATTTTGCAATGCAATATTTAAGTCTCACTGCTTCGAAGGCCCTCATATGTATTATATTTCAATCCCTTCCCACCATTGCTTTTGCCACTTGATTTTGTACTCTTTTTATATTTTGTAGACCTTATTTGTCCTTTGAACTCAACTAGTCTTTTCTAAAGAGGGGACCCCAAGAATATATCAAATCTTTACTAGAAGTGTGCAAGAGAGCACTAGTCTTAGTGAAGAATCCCTGTCCTGCCATGGTGGTGACTCTGTTACGTATGTGTATTTACTTAACGTGGGATAGAGTGGGGAGAAGGATATTTAAAGTATGGCATCCTTGTAGATAGTAAATACCAGCAAAACAAAGATTTTTTTTTTTTTCCCACTAATTTACTGGCAACTCCTAGAAGAGTGCCACCTATATAATAAAGCTCTCAAATATTTCTCTAATGGATGATAAACATGACTTACTTACATTTATCAAGTAATGTTTCATTCATATCAAAAAATAATATATTTAATATCAGGGACCCAAAAAAGAAATAAAATAATGAAAACATTTATCCTAAAGATCTGTGTTGGACACAAATACAGAACTAGAGTTGACAAGGGAACTTAAAGTTAATAATTTTAGGGGAAGCTGGTATGGCTGTGTGTTAAGAGCTCACTTTGCAGCCCCAGGACCGAGGACTGAATCCTGTCTCTGGCCCGTGTGGACCCATATCCTGAACTGGGGTATGGCCCCAGTTCAGTTCTTGCCAGCACAAACTTCACATGTGGGTGGCCCCTGGTTCAGCCCCCAACTCAAGGGGAGTGCCTCCCATTTGGGAGATCCCTTGTCTGGCTTCCACTCTGCATGGCCCCCGTCCACCTGTGTGGAGCAAAACCATATTGAAAACTGATGACATACAACTATGGCGACTGCTCTGGGTCCTCCCCTTTATCTCTGTCACTCTGTCTCTGTCAAAAACAACAACAAAAAATAAAACAAAAGTACTTTTAAATCCAAAACTTGGAAAATTCTAAGAGTGGAAAGTAGTTCAAAAATAAAATATATCTATGCTTATATACTGTGAAATTTTTATTGAATTAAGTGTTGAAGTTATTATGTTCATTACAAAAATAGTTATATTTAAAATATACATGGAAAATACATTCTTTCTATAAATATTTATCTGCATTTAATAAATTAAAAGCATATGAATATTTTATTGATTATGTGAGCTTTAAAAATATCATAAATTAGTTTATGGTTTGTTCTGTATTTCTATACTTTAAAATTTATAAACTTATCTCACCTAACATTTAAAACTCTACTCTGTAACTAGTATTTTTGGAAAATGTTTTTAGGTGTTTATGTTTTATAAAATTATCTGCAATATTCTTCAAATTTACATTTTATGATTAATACATTTTATATACTTATTAATTTATTCTTGACTATAAAACATGATTTTCATTAAGAAAACACTATTTTTACAGCTAACCTGATAAAAATACAAAAAAATTCTGAATTATACATTTTTTTGTTTGTTTTTAAAATGTGTAAAGATTATTCTAAACAAAGCAGTCCCTTTGGCTTTTATTAAATTACATTTTCTTTACAAATTGTATTTTTAAAAATTTGCTAAAATATATGACTATTTTGAATGCTTTGACAAATTTAGATGCCATAAAATTTTAGGACTCAATATAATTTCATGGTGCTATGAAATATAGTTTTATCTGACTAAAAGCATGAGCTTACTTGAAAGATTTTTTTCCCAATTAATAACATTCAAATTTTAATTAGAGTTGTACACAGTTTAAAACACATTATTTAATATCCCAGTTGTGCCCTTGACAATAAAGTGATAAATGTCAATGCTTTCTTTTATTCCTAGTTTTTAATTTTAATAATTGCTTTTTAATGTAATCTTTATTATTTTTTTTATTGTTTTTGACAGAGAGAGATAGAGATACGGAGACAGAGACAGAGAGGAGGGGGAGGGCCCAGAACAGTCTCCATAGTTGCACATCATTGGTTTTTCCACATAGTTTCATTCCACAGGTGGGCAGGGCTGCACGGGGCAGAAACTGTGCCGGGGTCTCGCCCCAGTGAGAACTGAACTGGGGGCACTCCCCCGTTCAGCATGTGGGTCCACATGGGCCCGGGCCGGGATTCGATCGTCGGTCCCTGGGGCTGCAAAGTGAGTGCTTAACCCACTGAGCCACCCTGGCTTCCCTAATGTAATCTTAAAAACTAAAATGTTTTGGAGGTACAGTTATTAACTAAATTAAATAACTTAAAACTATTATAAGCAAAAAACAAATATCAGATAATTTATTAAAATATTAGTTAAAACATTTGTAGGACACTTAGATTGATTTATAAATCCTTACATGTTAAAATTTCTATTGAGAACAGATAGCACAGAATAAAATAAATATTAAAGTTGCTTTTTGGTTTTAACATATTCCTCACTAAAATTAGTTACAATGCACTATATACAGAGTCTATTTATACATTTTAAAAACAATGCCTTGATTTAATTGACTGAAGAGTATAGTTTATTCAAAATTGTTTATGAACTATTTCTGCAACACAAGCAATTCTAAATACATTTTAGTTTCTAGATTTTTTTTTAACATCTGCAGAAAATTAACTGACTATATATGTGTATCTTTGTACTTTGAAGCAGACAAATATGCATGTATTCTGTGGGATTTATACTTATGTATTAATTTTTTTGTGATGCAGTTATAATTGTACTATTAAAGTTCAACTTAACAAGTTTTCACTTCCAGAGTATAAAATACTGTTTTATTTGTTTGTTTGTTTGTTTTGTATATTTATCTTGTATTCTGGAGGCCTTGTTAAATTCATTTCTTTTTTTGGAGAAGCTTTTTAACAGATTCTGTGGGATTTCAAATAGAGATAATCATTTGTGTGAATAGGATTAAAATTTTATTCCCAGTTTGTATGTTTTTTAATTTCATGATCTTGTTTTATTATGATTTTTAAAATTTAGTGAAAATATTATTTGTTATAATGGTATGCTTCATAAAAAAATTGTGTTATTATTTAAAAATAAATAGTTTTATCTTCCTTGTTTAATTTTAAACTGAATTTAGTGGTATTTATAAAATTTTAGACATTTCACCTTTAAGCAGATAAACTTCCCAAATATTTACTTCAATTCTATAAATTAGATGGAAAAATATTAAATCTTATTGAAATTAACTGATTTTCTTGAGGTAGAGTACATTATTAAATGTTTAAATTTATTTTGCTAATAAAGCCAGCACCTTAAACTATTGTCTCAATTTTCATGAACACACAACAAAACTTAGAATTGCAAATGAGTTTAATTAACTATAATAAATAATTTGATGGATGTGAAAAGTTATGCTTCACAGAGCAATATGCATGTATTATTTTTTAAATAATTGCTGATGCTTCCTCAATAATTTTTGTTCTAATTTTCATATGCTTAGTAATATCTCTAGAACCTCTATGTTGGATTGCAAATGTTGAAAATAATTTTTAAAAGTTTTAAGTTCAATATTATTATTAATGACAAAAGAAAAATCAGGATGATAGTGCATTAAAAATGCATTTTTAAATTTAACACATTGATGCAAAAGAGGTTTATTTACAGCAAATAACAAGCCCTATATCCTTTGGGTTAGCTCTCTGTACCAGACCTTCTTTTAAAATCAGGCAAGAGAAAGGATTGCTTTGAGCCCTGTGAGTCAATTAGTAGACCATTTTATCTTCATCACCATTCTGAGCCTCCTCTGGACATGTCCTGTCCTGTAGGGCAAGATGTCTCTAGGGGCAATTAAAAATTACTACCTCAAATACCTCAAGTGAATATATATACACACACATATATATATATACACATATATATGTGTGTATATATGTGTGTATATATATATTCTTTTAAATATATATATATATAAAACCTTTTAAATATATATAACCTTTTAAATATATATAATCATATATATATTGTCCAGAAAATATCTAGCCATTGTCAATACAACAAGAGCTATTACATGGCTGGATAGTTGTTTATGGCCAACAACAATAGTAAATGTCACTCAAAAGGACACTGCCACAGGGCCACGTGAACAGAGCTGTGAGACACTCTTATACCAAATTTATAAAACCTTATCAAGTCGTTCATACAGTACTGCCAACATACATGGAGAGTGGCAAGTTTGCATTGGCTGACTGAAAAACATAACAAGCCAAGTATGTATCGATAGAGAAACAGTTAGGAAAATCGGAACTGAAAATCTGGGCCTGAGAAAGGTGTGTGCACATATGGTCCCAAAAGTGCTCACTGTTGAACAAAGTCGAATGGGAGTGGAAGTTTGCCAAGACCTTTTAAAGAGGCAAGACAATGTTCTAGGCTGTGTTATCACTGGTGATGAAACATGGATGTACCAATACAACGCTAAAACAGAGCATCAAAGTGCAAAATGAAAGTCAACCAATTCTCCACAACCAAAAATTTTCTGTCAGTCCAAATCAAGAGTCACAATGATGTTGTTCACACTTATTGAAATCAGAGGGATTATTCATTATGAATTTGTACCAACTGGGCAGTCAACCCAGTAGACTATTTGGAAATGCTGAAAAGGATACATGAAAAAGTTAGATGAAAACAACCTGAATTTTTTACCAATAACTCATGGCTTTTGCATCACAAACGGTGCACCGGCTCACGTGGCACTGTCTCTGAGGGAGTTTTTAGCCAGTAAATGAATAACTGTATTGAAAAACTCTCCCTACTCATCTAATCTGGCCTCCGATGAATTTTTCTATACCCCAAACTAAAGAAAATATTAAAATGAAGACATTTTGATGACATTGAGAACATCAAGGGTAATAAAACAATGACTCTGATGGCCATTTCAGAAAAAGTTTCAGAATTGTTTTGAAGGGTAGATTAGGCACTGCTATCAGTGCATAGCTTCCCACAGGGAGTACTTCAAAGGTGACCATAATGATAATCAGCAATGAGATATGTAGCACTCTTTCTAGGGTGAATTCACTTATTTAATTGTCATATCTCGTATGTTATGTAACACTGAGTGTTTCCTTTCATTTAAGACACACTGTTCTATCAATAATGATGGATAATGGATAAGCAAGCTATATCCTCTCCACACCTGATTGTAGTTTTATTCATAACTAATATGAGTTTAATAAATATTCATTAATTCAGCATTTGTTAGCATATTTTTCTGTGTGATTAACTAGTTTGTATTGTTTAAGTCTCCAAATTAGTTGCATTTCCAGATGTAGATGGTGACATGGAAATACACACAGGACTATAATTGGTAGTAAAATATCACAGCTGTGTCAGTTTGCATATAAATTACTGCTATTATGAGCTATGGTGCTTCCTGAAATTGTAAAATAACAGTTGGTTTATAATTTTAGTAGACAGTAACTATTGCTGCCCTTGAGTATCCATTATAGATACCAACTATTTATTTGAAAGATATGGCTTTTTACTTGTAAGTGTGGCATCTTGACAAGCGTATATGACCACATATAAGAATTTATTAGAAATCTAAGCATCTACACCACATGCTTCACTCTGTTAGAACAAATCTGCTTTTCAGTGCCCTTCAAATTTATTTTAAAAGCTACAGAGACCTTAAAAACACTTTTTTACTGCCTTGTACACTGTATTGCGAATTCTTGATAAATCAACATTCCCTGACCATCTCCCTGAAAATAAAATTTTATTTTTTGTACACCAATATATTTTTTAAGATTTATTGTTTTAGAGAAGGTGTGAGAGAGAGGCACAAAGACAGAGGGAAGGTGTGTGTGGGGTGGGGGGTGGGGGGTGGTGTCCCAGAGCAGTGTCCATGTTGTGCATCACTAGTTGCAACATAGTTTCATTTCACACAGTTGAATGTGGGACCAGGTAGGGCAGGAACCTAACTAGGGCCCTCTTGCATGGGAGGCAAGAACTTTCGCCACCATTCCAGAGGTTACCAGTTGCACCGTAGTTCACCATATGGGTTTGCACTGAACAGGGTCAAGATTAGATCCCTGGACCTTGCAGTTACAAGGGAAGTGCTCAATCTGTTGAAATATCCCAGCATCCCTTGCACACTAACATTTTTTAAATGGTGAGCTTTATATTATATCAATAGAGCATCTTGTTCCCAAATACAATTAGGATCATATTAAGTGTTATTTGGCATATACTCCTGCCAATACATCATCACAGAGGCTTGGTGGTTATATTAGCTTTAAAGTTCTTATACATTGATGACATCCAGAATATCAAAGTGTTATTTATGGTGGTTAATTAAAGAAATAATAAATTATTTTAGTAATTTTGTCATATTAATTATGAAAAATAATTAATCAGAAACATTTTTCTGATTTTAGTAAGCATGTAAGCTTCTATTACTTAGTATTTCTTTGTGGGAATTTTCATTTAGATTGTGCCTTACACTATAGAAAAATCATTATAACAAGTGATAGTGGTTTTTGACTTTATATATTATTTCATTTATATATAATATCATATAATATGTAAAGGCAGTACAAATTTTGTCATGGTCATACTTCAGAAATGGACTAAGCTGATACTGTAAGAATAAAGTATAGACAATAATCAAAGTGTAAATACATATTATAAAAATGGAAATTTACTTAAAACTTTCCAGGAAAAGAATAAATGTTCTTTAAAGAATATGAGTTTATTAAGGCTATCTTTCTAATTAAACACAAATAAAACACATACTAAGCCAAATAGTAAAGCTGTTTAAAATAAGTAGAAAGTTGTCTACAAAAATCTCAACCTGCCTACCTAGCCCTTACCTTCTTTTTTGAGGGCTGCCTGGGTAGGACCTGCAGCCCCTGCTGGGTACAATCCACGGCCCCTGTTGGGTACAACCCAGATTTTGTGACCATAATTCTTTGAACCTAGGGTTCTGTCAATCCAAATGCGGCCAATAAATATATTTCTCAAAGGAAATTTAAGTTGGACACTAGAAGATTGGCTCAGCTTATTGCAAATATCAGATTATGGAGTGTTGACTAGGGGGCAATGGGAAGCCTTTAGAAATAGCTGTGATTGTGCACAAATAACCAAAGTAGAGAAACTCGAGAAAGAGGGAGACCAGGTATACTGGAAGATTGCTGAAGTGGTGAGAGAGCTGAGGTCTCACAGAAATTGTGACATTCCCAAATGTGGTTCAAGTTGACCTACTGCCATTGAATTTTATGTGATAGCTTTAAATATTCCTAACAAGTATACTTCTCCCTTCCCCCTTTAAACTTGTTTGGGAACCCTCTTTTCCTAGAAACCAATGATTATTGATTAAGACTTTTCTTTACCGCACTCAGTTCAATTATTCTACTGCCATAGATTCAACATATATTTAGTTCTGGTAAATTAAAATAATGTTGTAACTGATAAGGAAGTTTATATATTGCATAATATTGGATGTGTATCTACTTTAATATCTTCATTTTACAGCTGAATATGAAAAAGAGAGGATGCTCAATGCACTATATCAGATTATACAAATGAGTGGCAAAATTATTGGTAATAAATCTGAAATGGTAATATCCTGAAACCTGGGTTTAACTTCAAGTTGTTATTTTTTTTAAGATTTATTTTTATTGTTTTTTGACAGAGATAGACAGAGAGAGACAGAGAAAAGGGGGAGGGCCCAGAGCAGTCTCCATAGTTGACAGCATCAGTTTTTCATATAGTTTCACTCCACAGGTGGGCACGGAGCTACGCAGGGCAGGAACTGGGCTGGAAGCCTCCCCCATAGGCCCTGGCAAGAACTGAAGTGGGGGCACACTCCAGTTCAGCATATGGGTCCACCTGGGTCTGGGCCAGGATTTTATCCTCGGGCCCTGGGACTACAAAGCGAGCGCTCAACCTGCTGAGCCATCCCAGCTTCCCAACTTCAAGTTTTGCAGTTAATTGTCTACATAGTTTTAATTTATAAACAGAATACTGGATCAAAAACTGTAAACATATAAATATTCTTTAAGTATATGACAGTCTTTTTTCTTTTTTTTTTAATGGTACCTATGTGATCTTATTGGTGGTAAGTTACTGAATGTTAACAACTGGTTCTATAAAAAAATGTGTGCATATATAATCATACTTCTGATATGAATTTTATTAAAATAAAGCATTTGTAGCACATAGTTTTCAAATAAATATATAATATGCAATATTCTTTATTGTCATTTTCGTGCAACCAATTGATACTTATATAATGTTTTTGTTGACATTGCTAAACTCCTGTGCCTGGAGCCAACTATGATTGCAATTGATGAGTAACAGTTATTCCAACATGAATGCTATTTGATATCTTGCTTTACATTATGAGTGTGAAAAAGAAACAATAAAGATGTTTGTAGATAATACACACATTCAATAGTAAAATGAATAACTTTTTTTCTTAGACAGATAGTAATTTTCAACAACTAGAAAAATGTATACTCAGATTTTTATGCTATTCTTAGAGTAATGGCTACAGATACAAAACATGTTTACATTTAAACTACATTATTAATATTGTCTACATCACTTTATGAAGTTTAGACAATTTTTGTTTTGTTTTGTTGAAACAATAACTCAAGGCCTGGTTTGTAGTTTTGTAACTGTCATGTTATAAATAGTACCATCATGACTAATTTCAAGTTGTATGATGTTATCGAATATAAGGTTTAGAAGAGATGCACTACAGTACAATATTATGTAGAATTGAACAATTGTCACAATTAACCTCTGAAACATAAATCAATAATAGCAAAATAATAATAAAATAATAAATTTAAAGTGTTTTTGTTTGTGTGTGTGCTTGTTTTCTAATAATATTTAACAATGAGCTCTCATAAGTCATTAGGAGATGGCTCCAGCATTCGTTCTCTGGGACTCATACATGAAAAATAATAATTACAAGGTGCAAAGTTAGATGTTCTAAGTAATTTATACCAACATGATATGAGAAGAATTATTGATCAGAATAGTTAACTGGTAAAATTTGGCACCAGCCTACATTCATGTAATAGCTGTGTGGTATAACTAGCTAACTATCAGTTATAAATGTAAGAGTTAAAAAAAAAAAAAAAAAAAGGAATCAATTATGCTTTATAAGAAGGAGGACCTACAACTTGGGAACAACTTTAACATATGTAAGGACTTCAGTAGGGATATCCAAACTTTTGGTTTCTCTGAGCCACATTGGAAGGTGAAGAATTGTCTTTGGCCACACATAAAATACATTAGCACTGGTAATAAATAATGAGCCAAAAAGAAAAGTAGAAAACATTTTTTTCGTAATGTTTTTTTAAAGATTTATTTATTTATTTATTTATTTATTTATTTATTTAAATTTATTGTTAAATTTGATGAGGTTACATTGGTTGGTAACAATTAGACAGTTTACAGATGTACAAGTCCACCTCACATCATTCATGCATCGTATTATGTGCCCATCACTCAGTATCAGTTCCCCTTCCATCACCTTATATCTAGTGCCCACTCCCACCTCC